>JAEUWR010000396.1:0-58544 GCA_018524895.1 Podaxis sp. C-F-101400
GTGCATCACAGCAGCATGCATGTCAGCATAGGAGGTGGGTTTGCCATTTGGAAGCGAGACAAGGGCATCTTGGATTCAGTCCAGAAGACCATGGTAGTAGTGATGGCAGAGAACGGAGTTGGGCCACTTGAGGAGACCAGCGAGACGAGTGAACTTGACATTATACTTGGAGATATGCAACCCGTTAGCCATGGTGAGGTTTTCGAGTTCCTCAGCAGCTTCAGTGATGGGGTCAATGGTGCCGAAATAGAGATTGAGTTCATCGGAGAGGAGTTTCCAGTCAGTGTACCATGGGATCTGATCCCAATCTGGCTCTGAGTCCAAGATGGTCTGGAACCATTGGCGCACCGACCCAGAAAGATAAGAAATGGTGAAATTAACTTTTGTGGTCTCCATTTGGAAAAGTTGTGGGTTCATCCTAAAATAGATGTGACACTGGAAAAGGAAATCTGGAAGCTTGTGTGGCTTAGATCCATCAAAGGTGTCAGGTTCCTTTGCCTGGATCCTCTCAGGATGCACAACAGGAGGAGGAGGAACAGATTGGTTGCATATGCTGGATTCAATACCACAGGTGAGTCTCTCCATGACTCTCATAAAACGCATACCATTGTCCTTGGGAGGTTCCTGAGCACCACAGGCTTCAGGTTCACTATCGCCATCATCATTGCTTGGACCATCACCATCACCAGGGTCGTTGCCTGGAGGAACACCACCACCCTGACCATCATCCTGACCTTCAGCATTGTCGGCTGGATTCAGGTCATTGGGCAGGTCGTAGTACTCGAGCTCATCTTGAGTGTCATTGGGGGCATGGGATTCTCTATTGTCCAGTTGGGACTCTGTGATGTCCTCAGACTGGCGTTCAGTGAGTTCCCAGTCGTTGGGCTCTTGGTCCATGAGTGGCTCTTTGGTTGTAGCACTAAGGGTTCAAGAGTTGGAACAGGATGCAGGGAATTGGGGAGTGGAGGAGCCAAAAGCGGCAGTGGAGCAGTGATGAGTGCCCAAAGGAAGCGGATGAGTGGGGATAGTGATGTTCTGTGAATGAGTGGTGGAGCGAGTAATAGTTCTGGTAGTCATAGAAAAATGGCAATACCAGAAGTCAGAGTCTGAATATACTGTTATGTTCTGGACGGGGGCCTAGGGCATCAGGGAGTGGACCTCGGCCTCAGCTTATGTGCTGTGCCCTTCCAGTATCATGTTGGTCCAATTTGGACAGAGACGGAACCCAGAGGCAGAGGGAACGAGAGACAGAGTGCAGACGAGCAGCAGGAGTGGTTGGAAGATGACCCAGAAGTCTGACGAGCAGAACAGAGGAGGAAGAGGATAATGAAGTTGATATTCAGACTGAGGAAATGGATACAGGAAACTACTATGCTTAAATACACGTCGAGAACTGGAAACAGGGAACAGGAAAATAACCAGAGAACAAAAGTGAGTACAAATGGGTAAAACATTTTGGAGGTAAAGCAGAAACTAGAAGCGTGCAGAAGGTACAGGTATGGAGGTGGAATGGAAAGGAGGCTGTTTGGAATGTAATAAAACATAGAATGGAAGCAAGGAACAAATGGACTGAGGCAAGGGTAAAGGACCTGAGACGATAAAGGAAAAGTGAATGAACAACACTCATTGCAGTGGTCATGAGCGACTGAGTGCGCGCACCCACCTGTTTGGATAACAGGGCAGACAGAAATCCATCAACAGAATGAGTGGATCGGAGTCATGCAAAATCGGAACATCAGATATCGGATTTTCAGACATCAGATAAGCGTGGGAAAGTAAGCCTGGATGTGTGCGAGCGGTTGTGACAACAATGGTAGTTTCATTCTGTTGGAGTGAAGGCATTGGAGTGAAACACAATTGGTCTTCTGATGCCATTTTCGTCTTTTTGCTAAAGCACAGCTCCTGCTGCATATTGCAATGCATCAGTTTCTATTTCAAATGGTTTTGACAGGTCAGGTGCAATGAGAATTGGCCATTCTTCAAATTTCTTCTTGAGTTCCTTGAATGCCTGTTGGTGCTCAGGTTCCCATGTGAATTTCACATTTTTTGACATTAGAGCATTGAGGGGTGTGGCATGCTTTGAGTAGTTGCAGATGAACCTTCAATAGAAGTTGCAGAATCCAATGAATTTTCTGACATCTCAAGTTGTTTTCAGTGTAGGCCAGTTCTTGATTCCTTTGAGTTTTGCTGCATCCATTTTGATAGAGGTAGGAGTGACTACTGCTCCTAGGTATTCGACATGTTGTTTTTTGAATTCACATTTTTTGGGTTTGAGGTATAGGTCATGTTTGCATAATATTTGGAGTACTTCTCGAGTGATTTGTTGTAGTTCTTCTCGAGTTTTGGTGTGAATGAGGATGTTGTCCATATAAATGAGTACTTGTCCTCTTCAGATGAGGTGGGCAAATATGTGGTCCATCATAGATTGGAAGGTCACAGGGCTGTTGCACATTCCAAAGAACATGACAGTGGGTTCAAATAATCCTCTTGGGGTTTTGAAGGCACCTTTCCATTGGTCACCATCTCAAATGCAGATGTTGTTGTATCCAGCTCATACATCAAATTTCGTAAACCATTTTGATCCTTTGAGTTTGTCAAGTAACATTGCTATAAGTGGAATTGGATAGGCATTCTTGATTGTGTGTGTATTGAGATATCAGTAGTCTTGGCATGGTTGAAGTTTGCTGTCTTTCTTCCCTACAAAGAAGAAAGGTGATGCCATGGGTGATTCAGATGGTCATATGTAGCCTTTTTCAAGATTTTCATCAATGAATTTGTCAAGCTCTTGCATTTTGATTGGGGATAGTTGGTAGGGTTTGAATGACTTGGGTTTGAATGACTCCTTGAGTTCAATTTTGTGATCCCAAGGCCTACTAGGTGGGAATCTTGAAGCTTTCTTTTCAGAAAATATGTTGAGGTAATCATGGAATTCCTTTGGAATGACTTTTTGTGGGTCTGATTCTTTCTTTTGATCTCCATATTGTTGGGCAATGGCTTGTGAGGCATTGGCTTTGGAGTTGATTTCAAGGAAGGATTCAGGTTTGAGGGTAATGTGGTTAAGTTCATCAACATTTTCTTCTTCCATGGTGTGAAGAAGTTCTTGATAAATATGTTGAGGGTTGTTGTTTCTCCAAGTGAGGGTTTGGTTTCACCAATTGATGTCTGGATTGTGTTCTATGAGCCATGGGGCTCCTAAGATAATCTTCAGTTTGCCAAGTTTGGTAACTTGTGTCATAACAGGTGTGATCCAGTTGTCAATCTCGATATTGAGTAGGCATTCTTGGGTGGTAGTTCCTGCTTCATTAATTGATCCATTGGTGTTATGGACTTCAATGGGTTTTGGTAAGGGTTGAGTTTTGAGATGCCATTGCTCAATAAGTTGATTGTCAATGAAGTTTCCTCCTGCTCCTGAGTCTAGGAGGGTTAAGGTGTCAATGAGTGGCTGCTTGGGTAGGTGGATGCATGTTGGGAGGTATAGGATTTTGTTAAGCTGCTGAGCAGTGACTTGGTTGAGTTGGTTGTCAGTAGTTGGAAGGGTTCCTTGGTCAGGGGTATCCATCGAATGAATATTTGGAATCACTGCTCACAGTTTGCAAGTTGTTATTGGAACTAGACATGATGCTGGCTAGTTCCTTCTGGTAAAATCCTTTCCTTTCCCTTTGGAATCTTCTTTGTCACTTGACTCTTCTTTGATGTTGTTGAGTCTTGATTTTCAGTGCTTTTGGGATTTTCTTCCATACTGGTTTCAGGAGTAGGAAGCTCTGTTCTTTGACTTGTGCTTGTTGAGGGGACATGATTGTGCATAGTGCTTTCCTGTCTTGCAGATGAAGCATAGTCCCTTGCTCCTGAGTTCATAGAGTTCTTGTGGGAGGAGGTTGTTGAGTTCTGACTTGATGCATGCTTCGATGATTTGATTAACTTGTTCACTTGTGTAGTAGTCATCATCAGATGATACTTCTGAAGAACTTTCATCTGTTGACTGTTCAGATTTGCTATCTGTTCTGTCAATATTATTGAGCTTGTTCATGAGGATGTTGTCAATGTCCATGGGACTATATCCTGGGGGGTTACAAGTTGTTTGAGATGGTGTATATGCTCAGAAGTTGTAGCTTTTGCTTGAAACACAATGTTTCAAAGACTTCTTGCAATGGGTGTTTGAATGGTGTCAGTATGAATTTCACAGGCAATCAGTAAACGATTGAAAGTGCACCAGTCCTCCTGTATGGTGGGCTGCTGTGTAGACAGCTTCAGGGTCATTTTCTGCTGGGTGCTGGTTAATGACACCTTTGCAGTAATATGGGTCCAGTCCTTTAAGGAAAAGTGTGACTTTGGTCTCATTGTGAGTAATCCCTGCTGAGGTGCAGAGGTTCTTGAATTGATTGATGTATTCTTTGACTGGTCATCTGTTCTGTTTGAGGTGTGTGAGGTGGTCAATGCTGACAACAGTGGTAGAGGCTTGTTTAAATGAGTTGTCCAATTTGTTGAAGAATTCAGTGATAGTCTGGGTAGTGTTGAATGTGTTTCCTGTTGTGTGCAAAGTGATGTAGGCTTCCTTCCATGTAGTTGCTGGTCCTTGCATGTTGAGGAGGGCGAACATGATCTTGGATGCATTTGAGGAGAGATTGGTCAGTTGGCATGCATAATAAATCTGCAAGTCTCTTTTCCATCATTGGTAGTCTGATGGGTCTCCATAGAAGGGTTCAGGCTTCTTGACTTTTGGGTCTTGGGTGGTTGACATGGTGGAATGTATTGAGTGAGGTGATTGGGGCTGGGAGGTTGGATTGGAATTCAAGGGAGTCAAAGCATCAGGGTCTGGTCCATGTGTTTTGATGAGGTTATCAAGGATGGTTTCTCGGGCAGCAACTGATAGGGTTTGGAAATATTCCTGTTGCTCCTGGGTGAAGGTGTTATACCAGGCTTGTTGTACTGGGGTGAGGGTGAGCAGCTGGAGGCTGGGCTGTTCTGGTTGTTGTTTTGGGGAGTCTGGCTGTCATTCAGGTGATTGCTGGTTGCTTTCTGAGTGATGTGAGTGTTCTGACTCAGTGTTGAAGTTGTTGTTATTTCCTCTGTGTTGAAGGAGGGGGTTTGGCTGGGTTGATTGTTCTGGTGTCATAACTGCTTGGCTAATTTGCTCAGAGTGCTCTCTGAGAGAAGCTTGTCTGATAAGTCCTGCTGTGGTGCTGGTGGAAGCTCTGATGGGTGGAGGAGTGTCACAAAAGGATTTGGCATGTTGGACAGGTGGTGGTGGTGAATATGGGGTTTGCTCTGGTGAGTGGGTACGAAGCTGAAGTGCAGGATCTGAGGGTGGGGTCAGTTGGTGTTGTCGAGATTGTTTGGGTTTTTGGGATTGTGAGGAGGAAGATTGGTTGGGGTCAGGCTCAACCTGTGATTGTTGCTTTCCCTTTCCTGAGAACAGGGTGGCTTTGAAGAATCCATGATGGGAAGGTGTTGCTGTAGGTGCTGTCTAGCTTGGACAGAATCCTATCTTGATCTTGAGTATCTCTGGGATTTCCTTCAGTACAGCTTTAATCTTTCTTGAATCCAGTTGTGCTTCTGGATGGTGGATGATTTCTGTAGTGTGCAATTTCCACTGTTGTGTGAGGGGTCTATCTTTCCTTTCTGGTTACCCTTCAATTGGATACTCCTTCTTTGTATGTGGCTTAGAGTTATTCCATGGCACAGCTATTGCCTCCCACAGCTGGTCTAGTGCTTTATGTGGGTGTTTTTCTCTTCTACTTGTTGTCTGAGATAATGGCCAGTTATCCAGGCATTCAAAGATTGGCTCTGCCCTTTATTATCAGTCCAGAGTAGGTTGCAGTTGTTTTCTGGGTTCACCAAGGTTCCTACAATCTGTCTAAATTGCTTTAGATGGAGCAGTTTCCTCTCTCCAATCTGCAGGCCTTTAAGATCTAGGTTGCTATCCTTGATCACCATGTTTGGGCATATCTCCTGTTGTATATTTGCAGTCTACTCACAGATCTGGTCTAGTGTTGGCTAGGTCCATGATGGGATTAGGGCCTGTGACACCCTAGAGATACTGTGTGTCTTCTAGTCACTTACAATGGACATGAGGGTCGCCAAGGGAAGCTTCCTATATAATGTTAGGATGGTCCTTATCACTGGTCACCTAAGCTTTGCTAGGGGGCAGCTATCTCACTAGATGGTTTGCAGAGGTGCTAGGATCTAGCAAGAAGGATCATGATAAGAAGGTGGTGAGGCAAGTGTCCAGTTAAGCACACTTAGAGGTCAAACTTCTATCAGTCGAGTATATGACCAATAGAGAGTTTACTACCACACTGATCATGAACTAACATCAATCCAGAGATAAAGCAAAAGCAATATTCTGAATTTGAGAATATAGGAAGCTTGCACTTCCAGTACATGAGCAGCTATTTAAGCTCTACTTCTAAGGTCCTAAAGGAGTAACTATGACAAAGTAGTGCTGCATGTCCAAGAGTCAATAGAAGTGTAGCTACAGAGCAGAGAGATACAAGAATAGAGATTAAGACAGAATGGGAAATAGAAGCAGAAAAGGAAACTAGCTAAATAAGGAAAACAGTCTATATCCTGGTTTGGGTGAGATACAAGAATACTAGACGAATAGTCAATAAGACTAGAGATGAAAGGAAGTATCTACTAGTGGTACTACAAGTCCATATTAGAGTGTAGCTGTCCATCAGTGGAGTCAGAAGAATATGAGTTAGGGGACAAGCTGGAGTGGGGAATGGTGGAATACCCAGTAAAGGGTTGCAATTCTTCTGAAGAGCCTGATCTGTGAAGGTAGAGCAGGCTGCAGTGCAGCAACAATGATGAGGATGACAAAGAGACATCTGCAGTGATGTAGGGAGGTGGATAGGGCAGTGGATCAACTGTGGGCTGCATAGGTTCTGACTTGTTGAGGCCAGGGACATTGGAGTCAACTGAGAAGAGTGGAGGGAGCTGTGTATGATGGGGAGGAATGGCCAGAGGCTCATCAGAGTTCAGGTCGAGATGATAGACTTCTACTTCTCAAAAGTAGAGTCCATGGGCAACTTCATACTTGATAATGTGCGGGATGACCTCAGGTGGATACATCATATAAGGGTGAAGGAATATGAGTGGCTCTCCTGTGTATGGGATCATCTTCCATCCATGGGCCCAGGCAGAGTCAAAGTTATTATGGATGGTTTGAATATACAGCCTGTCAGGGTCAAAGACGTAGGTGAAGGGAGCATTCTCCCAGGCAATGCATAAGATCTCAGTCATCATCCTATTGGTGGAGTAGAACAGAGGGCTGGGGGTCAGCCAGTCTTTGGAGAATAGTGATGCATGGCCTGGAAGGTGACAGTTGGCAAATGTGGCATTGCAGTAGTGTGCAGACTCATTGGTCAAATAGTTGGGGTCTTGAGTGGTATGTCAGCCAGCACTGTCTAGGCCTAGTTCATGGATCAGTGTGTGATAAATAATGTTGTGGTGGTTGCATTGAGGGTTCATAACATGTACTCAAAGTACAAGAATTGGTTGATGTTGTCAAGAGTGGGATGTCTCCATCCATCCCACTCAGGGATTGCTGGTGGCTTGTGGTATTGGTTGAGATATTTGAGCCAGTGATTGTCAAATTCATCATACAAGTCATGGTGCAATTGGTCACCATGATAGGTGTGGTTGAGCCACCACAGTCCAAAAAGGTAAGAGTGGTCTACCCATGAAATGGGTATACCATTGTGAATAAGAACATGAGCCATGTTGTTGAGGCTCAGGTTGTGTGATGCATATGAGGTCATTTCTAGGGACTGTATCAAGTATATGGGCCCATTCTGGGGAATGAAGGTGTGTTCTGGGGGAATGTGACTATTGTGTGATGCAATGAGTTCATGGTAGAGGTGCAGGGTCACTACCAGTACCACAAACAGTTGCACAAATCTTTGGGTGGTGCTTTTATCATCAGGACTCAGTGTGCAGCCCAGGCCATACCCAAAGATGCAGTGACAGTGCACGAGTTTCTGCTGTTCAAATGCAATGCCATTGAAGGCATTGCATGTGTCAGGGTTTCCATGTATTAGAAGATATTGACCTTTTAGGTCAATATCGAACAGTTGCAGTCCAGAGGGCATTGGTAATCCTTTGCCCTCATTTCATTTGAGGATATTGCACATGCTGTGGTCTTGTATGGCATGCAGGATGGGCTCTAACCTGGTGACATATTCCTCCTGCATCCCAGGTGCTAAAAACTTGGGGTTGTAACCCTCAAGGTTCAATATAAATTCCATAGCATTGTCATGATGCTCTGGGAGAGTCGAAGAGGCAATGTAATACAGTTCTCAAAGCAAGAAGTATGCTTCAAGCCTGCTGTGGATGTTGATGTGGCAGTTGTTCATGAACCACCATAACCAGATTACTTGTCTTGGGGTGTAGGTAGACCCCAACCTGCAATGTGGTGGGCAGTGCCCTTCTTGTTGTTATGAATGAACTCCCTACCTTGGAGTTTGGTGTTTGCAGCAAGTCAGGCATTTGTACCAGTGAACACAGTGTTTATTTGCTGGCAGTAGTAGATGTCATGTGACAACATTCCACACATGAAGTTGTTGTGTTCTTGAATGCTGGGTTTGGTGCCCCAGAGTCCCCAGAAGTCAGGGACTCTACCCCTGCAGCTGATGAGGTCTGATATATTGGCACAGTCATCATTATTTGATGACAGTGCCTTTGATTTGTTCTTGCTTTTCTTGTGACAATTCTTTGTGGAATCGTTGTTGTCATTCAAATATTCCAGTCCTGATAACTGTTCATCTGTGTCATCTGGGCTGTACTGGATGAACTCATGATGGAGTCAGATTTCAGGTTCTGGGAGGAGATTTCCTGGTGGGCATACCAGGATAGGTTGGCCAAAGGAGAGTCCCTCAAATAGGGATTCTGATGGGATGATGCCACTCAAGGTCTGTTTTGTTGACCTCAATAAGGTTGTTTGAGGAGGTTCTGTCATGGGGACATCAATGTCCCCAGATGGTACCTCCTTGATGTATGGTAGGGTGATGTCAGCCAGCAGTGGTGGTGGCCAATGTGAAGATGAGGCAGTCAGTGGAGGTGAGGGTTGACAGCATGGGCAAGGTAATGGCTTTACCTCATTACCAGTGTGAGGTGTCAGTGTTGTTGGGGTCTGTGGGGTGCTATGCACCCCCTGTCAAGACAACATCATTGATTGAGACATTGCACATTGTTTCTCCTTGATATCCGGTTTCTTATTTAGTTGTTGCTGCAGGTTTGAAACCTGCCTTTGCAAGAGATTGTTTTGTCCTTCAAGCATAATGAAATGGTCCTGAAGGCTATGGAGCTTAGTGAGAAGCTCCTCAATAATGGCATTGCAACCAGCATGTCATGAGCTGGTGCTCATTTCTGACACCAGGTCTATAGGTAGACCTGCTTCATTAAGGTGATTCATTAGCTCTTGGATGTATTGGTTGTCTTTGAGCTCTATGTCTACAGCTTTTTGCTTTCCTTGGGCCTTCAAGGAAAGCACTGGCTGCACTGGATTGGGTGGTTCCTGTTTACCCTTGTCCTTAGAGGACAAGGGTGGTGGGGATTTTGGTGCCCTACTCCTTCCTCTGGTTGTTGTTACTGAGGAGGATCTGGACAAAGGAGCAGCATTGCTCCTTCATGGTTTGGGTGCCAGTAGTGGGTTGGGTGTCAGTGTGGTCAGCCACTGGGTGGTTGTGGGCTGATCTTGGTTTGGCAGCTGCAGTTGCTGGGGTGTGTTTACCATTTGCTGGGTTGGTGCAAACAGTTGCTGTGTGAGTGGCACAGGCTGAGGTTGTTGGAACAGTTGGTATGGTGCCATTGGTGTGGGGTAAGGACTGTATGGTTGTGGAAAACCATACATGTGTGGCAGAGGAGGTGGGTAGAATGCAGGATATGGGTATCCCTGCATGAAGGGTTGGGGTGGCAGAAGCATTGCATTTAGATGCAATGGATCCATTTGGCTGTGTCCTTGTAGTATGGAACCCACAAGGTTGGATAGCAGTGCTTGATGGACTGCTAGTTGCTGCCTGTCATGTAGATGCATTGGGGTCAGATCAGATGATATGTCCATGGCCCTCCCCCCTTTGAGGCCCATTGGAGGGCCTCCAGGTTGTGCAGGGTGGTTTGTGTCATCCTGCATCAGTGGGTTTTGCTGTTGCTGAGTGTGCTGGGGTTGTTGCAGTTGTTGGGGGTCCATGATGGTGGTGTTGAGGAGAGAGTAAATTAAAGTTATTTGCTCTACCTTTGCTTTCCCAAACATTGGGAAAGTGATCCTCAGGGTCAGGTGTCCAGATTTGGGTGCCATCATTTTTTCCATGGATAGTCATTGTGTGATCTGTGGCAGCTGTCAGATCGACTTAGCACCTTTCAGCTCTAGATACTGATCTAGAGCTGCTAGGTCTTTACAATGGCTGTACAGCTCCCAGGTTGTGTTACCTAGACTCCAGCAGACTTGGAACTCTGCTTTGCCATCATTTATAAAATGATGACTGATGATTTCATTGATGAACCATTCATGTTCATCATCTACACCAAAGTCATACAGTTCTGGTCTATTTCAGCTAGGGAATAGTGCACCGTCTGATGCATTATAGGGCCACAATAGGGAAATGTGGAATGTTGGGTGTATTTGATGTTCCTGTAGGGCTGGTGGTAGCTCAAGACAGTAGTTAGACATCTCAGGCTTGGCTTCTAGGACCTTGAATGGTCCTATAAATTTTGGACAGAGTTTGCAAGCTCTGCCTTTTGGCAAGTTCAAGTTCTTTGTAGAAAGGAATACCGGGTCTCCAACTTTAATGTCGGGTTCAGGTCCTCTCCTCTTGTTTGCCTGGTGGGTTTGAAAAACTCATGCTTCTATGATGGCATCATGCACAGATGCCAAGTTCATCAGGGCAGCTTTGGTGAATAGTCTAACACCCTTAGGAGGTGTTAGGTTGCCCCAAATTTCTCAGATCATACTGGGCATGTATCCACCATTCAATTTGAATGGTGCATATCCAGTGGTGGTGGATATACTCAAGTTTATAGCAAACTCGGTCATGGGTACCTTGTCTACCCAGTTTTTTTGGTCATGGCTGACCATTGCTCAGAATATCTGTCCAATATTCCAGTTCATGCATTCAGTCTGCCCATCCATTTGTGGGTGAAATGATGTGGACATTAGGAGCTTAGCTCCTAAAATTTTATGGAGTTCTACCCACCAAATGGAGATGAATTTCAAATCTCAATCACTGATGATCAAGCTAGGGAGGCCATGCAGCCTCACAATTTCTCGTAAGTATATCCAGGATAACTCAGATGCTTTCATCCACATATGCACTGGAATAAGGTGTACCATACTTGTCATTCTACAAATGATGACCCAGAGGTAGTCAAAGCCTTTGGATTCAGGGAATGGACTGACAAAGTCCATTCCAATGGAATCCCAAGGTTTGGTTGGGACTGGTAGTGAGTGCAATTCTCCAGAAGGTTTTGTATTTGAGGCCTTCAAGCATTGACATATTTTGCATGTTCTGCAGAACATGCATGCATCTCTGGCTAATTTTGGCCACCAGTACCACCTTTGGAGGTACTCTGCTGTCCATTGGTCACTTCAGTGACCAATGATTTTGTGAGCTTTATTCAAAAGCTCTGTAATTAAGGATCAGTCATTGGGAATGCATACTACCTCCCATCCTTGGGGGGTAGTTCTTCAAAAAATACTGTCATCATTGACAGTAAAGCCACTGTATTTCTCAGGTGCTTCAAGCACCACTGAAAACACAGTGTTGGATGTGTATCCTGATGTGATTGTTTTCATCACATTGATTGGGAGCTCCATTGGAGCTTCAGTGGAGACATTACCCATTAATGCATCTCCCAGTGTTGGAGACTTGACAAGTTGTTCTTGTGGCTCCTGTTGAGCAACCTGTCTCTGGGCTGCTTCTTGGAGCTCACGAGTTTTGATCTCTTGTTCTTCCTGCTGTTCATGCAGGTGGGTGCTTTGATGCAATGGTCACTCGACCATTGCCTTGACTCTGTTGAGAAGATGCTTGATCTCCTTGGCTCATTGTAGGGGTAGGTCCTTGCAGTGAGGATCGATTCTGTGATCAACTTGGACATATTCTCCAGGGGAGTGTTCTTCTCCTGGAGTATTGCTTTCAAAGTAGTGAGACAAGCAGTCTGCTACTTTATTTTGTTCTCCTTTGACATATGTAAGGTCAAAGTTAAAACATGATAGATAGTCCATACATCATCATTGTCAGCTAGACAGTCACACTTGAGTTTTGAAGAACTCCAGCACCTTGTGATCTGTGATAACATGGATCCTGTAGCCAATGAGTTTATCCTCCCACTTCATTAGTGCTTCTAAAATTGCTAGTGTCTCAAGTTCATGCACAGCATAGTTCTGCTGTGCTGGGGTGAACTTCTTGGACATGAACCCTGCTGGGTGGCAGTCTGCCCAGGTGGGTCCTTGTCCATACATAGCTCTGATGCCTGTCTTAGAGGCATTGCAGATGATCCATATAGGTTCCCCAGTCCTGGGGTCTATTGGTTTGACAATGGGAGTCTTCTTGCAGATCCTCTTCACCATGTTGAAACATCATTGGTGAAGGGGTCTCCAATGGAATGGGGTCTTGTTCTGAGTGATTGCAAGTAGTGGCCCAGTGTATGCAGATACATCTGGCAAGAAGTTTGCCAGGTAGTTGACAAGTCCAATGAATCATTGGACATTGGTGTAGTTTCTGGGAGTGTGCCACTCCCAGATGTGGGACAATTTGTCCTCATCTGGGTGTATCCCTTGGTCATCTATGATATGACCAAGGCAGTCAATGCAGTCTGCATACAGATCACATTTGGATTGTTTGACATATAACTTGTGTTCATGCAGTCACTCAAACACAAGTCATAGATGATCTTCATGCTCATCTATCGAATCAGAGAATATAAAGATATCATCCAGGTATACATGTACATATATGCCTATGATATCATGAAAGATAGTGGTCATTAACCACTGAAAGGTTGCAGGGGCATTGCAATCCCCCTGTTGCATTATGTTGCTGATGTATGTGCCAGTGATCATTGCAAACCCTGTTTTGTCTATGTCTTCTAGATGTACTCAGACTTGCTCATAAGCATCAGTGAGATTGATCTTGGATCAATATTGCACTTGTGTGATGTCTTCTTGAATGACATCTTGGTCTGGCAAGGGTGTGGTGTCCTTGACAGTGTTCTCATTTTGTTGTCATGCATCAATGACAGTTCACAATCAACCATCTTTCTTTGGGATGCACAGCAATGGTGCTGCTTGGGAGATGTGTCGAGGCTCCCACCACTTTGTGTTCACATAGCAGTTGAGTTTCTGGTGAAACTCCCTGCATAGGGATTGAGGACATTGAGGAGTGAAGTAATTATACTTTTTATTCTTGTCAATGAGGTTTATTTCATGATTTACTTCACAAAATGGGGGAAGTTCATCTGGAGGGCCATGTATTATGTCCTTGAATTTGTTGAACCACTGCTGGCACAGGGTCAGCATGTCCTTCTTGGAGTACTGACCTTGTCACTCAGGGTGGTGATTTCTCTTTTCAGTGTTGATATGAGTGTTTCATATCTGTTTTTCTGAGTTGTCTTCCACTGGAAGATGAGTGATGAGCATACTGCGAAGTTGGTCTCATATCATCTTGTCAGGGTAATATACCCTGGTGAACTCTTGTGTCTCAACTATGTTGTTGAGATTGGGTTGTGTAAACCCAGTTGATGTTGGTGGTTTGTCCCCAAGACAATGCATTTCCCATATGCTGCAGACCATGGCATTCCACTCTGCAGGCATACAGGGGTCATAACACCATTTGAATATTGGGTTCTGAGTGGGTTTGTCTACTAAATGAGGTTTTTGTCTCATTTTTTGTGATCTCTGAGGGGCGTTTTGACCTTCTTTGGAGGAGACCTTGTGTTCTCCTTGACCATTGTCCCCCCTTCAAGAGTTCATGGAACTCTTGACTTCTTCTAATAGATGACAGCTGTCATGGGGTAATGTTTCCCCTTGAAAACTTTGTTTGCCATCTCATGCATCTTCTATGGATGTTCAATGGTTGTTGTCTCATCAAACATCCTCCACAAGTCAACTTGGCTTGTTCTTATCAGTTGCATGGTGGTGGCACAGGTGAGTATCTGATTCGCCAGTGAAGTTCACTACTGCTATGGTTTCATTTCCTATTCTGACTTCATGCTTAATGAAGTCAAGGACTACATTGTTGGTATGCATAAATGGCATACCAATTATCATGTTGTAGTGATTGAAGTTCACTACATCTACATACATACCAGTACATATGTTTCCAATGGTAACATCTATTGTCACACCATATTTTACAGTGGATTGGCTGCCCACTGTCCCCAGCTGCAGGGTGTGGGGGTCCAATAATTCATTGACCCTTATGCCAGCCACTTGTGCAAAAGTGGGAGTTATGCTGGTAGTCATGCTACCAGAGTCCCACAGTGTCCAAGTGTCAATACCATTGACACTGACAAGGGTTGTGAGGCATTGTTTCTCACTGAGGGAGGCTTGGGGTCAAAGGATCTTCTCCTTCTCTTTATGGGGGGTAACATGGTGTACCCTCACTTTGTGGTCTGGTTTTTCACTGGGCTCAACAGTGAGTGCATCAATGACATCAAAGTCATCACAGTTTTCATTCTCAGAATCTCCATCACTGATCATGGTGGTGAAGTCATACACATCATCAACATTGGACCCATAGTCTGACTTGATGACTTCAACCTCTACTAGTTCATCTCCATTTGATGAACTTGGTTCCAATTCTTCTTGGGCCTCAGTGTTATCATCTGAGGTCAACCCTTCCTTGATTTCTTCAGCTTTCTGGAGGAGTATCTCCTCATTGTTTGTTGGAACAACTGTGTGTGCAGCTCATACATAGCTGCAGTGTTTCCCTTTCTCTGGGCATTTGTTTGCCCAGTGACCATGCTTTCCACATTCATAACAAGGCCCTTTTTCTGTGGCCTTGTTTTCTTGGTTCTGCCTTACAAGTGCCTTGTTCTGCACTCATGGTTTAAGATGGGCCTTTGGTTTGTTTAGTCGAGGCAGAGGTCTCATTGGTTGCTTGGGTGGAAAGGCATTCAATGGTTGCCTTAGCTCATGAGCAGGGATATGATCCTGCCCTGCAGATATGTGATGAGGAACCCATGCAGTCCTTGTCCTTGGTTCAGCTGTGGCAGGCTTCTGGGAGAAGCCTGTGGATGGTTCATGTACTCAAGAGGGTTTTAGTACTCTCTCGAAGAAGGCACTGCTTTGCATTCAATTCTTGTAATCAGCTGTGTGTGCTATGAAGTCCTCAAGTTGATTCATTTCAGGTGATAGACCTTGGTCAAACATGAGGAAGCGCCTCATGGTTTGCAGTAGACCTTCCAAAAAGGTCTCAATCAGAGAGTAGTCATTGGGGTGTACTGCCATATCTTGTGAATATCCCAAGATAGTGTTGTAATAGTGTTGAATCCCTTCTTTGGGATTGTACTTGACTCCTTTGAGGCTCTCGTGAGCCTCATGCATTGATGTCAGTCAGATAAATCTGTCATAGAGCACCATAATGACACTCTTAAAGGTCCAATTGTATTTACTATGATCTATACTAAGTACATGGCAAATGAACATTTCTTTCACCTCTCCAATGAGGTAATATTGGAGAGTTAGGATTCATAGTCAATCCATAGTGGGACTCTGTCCCCCTAGTCCCTTCATGGTGAAGTCAGCACAGAGACTTGTCACAAATGACAATAAGTCTCTGAATCAGTGACTCCCACTGTATGGTTCCAAGCTCTTTTCTGTAGGGAGCTTGTTTAATGAAGGTTTATAACCTTCGGGGTATTCAATTGGTTGTGCAAGGTATTGGTCGATCATTCAGTGTAAATGATTGTACATGAGATTGTTGTAACTCTGGACAGATTGTACAATCCCTGGAGTTACTGACTCATCACATGTCTCTCTGACTAGAGAGTAATGATGAGTCCCTTGATTAGGCATGGGGAGTCATGAGGTGGTATACACCTCCTGCTCCTCCTTTGTATTGTCTTCTTCCCCTCCTTCTTCCTCTTGCACTGGAGGAAGATTTGGAGGGGGTGTAGGTTGTATAATGGGGGCAAACTTTGTCCCTGCAGAGGTGGTTGTGAAGGTTGTTGTTGTGGGGAGGCCATCCTGACTGTTTTACAAGAATTAGACATTTGAGATGTCTTGAGGGGTCCTCCAAGGAATACATGAGTAGCTGTTTTTTGCTCCTCATGTTCTGACATGGTAGCTTCAATGGGTATATGTCTATTGAACCTAATGTATTGGTTGTCTATCAGAGATGACCCACAAGTACAGATGTCTTCATTTCACATTCATTGTAGAGCAACCCAGTCACTCCACTTATCAGTACAAGGGGTTCGTTTAACTGTAGGCAATATGAATGGGGTGCTCGAGGCCTGGAATGAGCCAGTGTTCATGGGAACACTAGTGGCAGAAGGTTGTTTGGCTTTAACATTTGATGTTAAGGCCACTGGAGATTTTCCACCAGCCATGGGTTTGGCTGATGGTGAATCTGCAGTTTCAGGATTCTTTGTAGGGTAGTTATTACCCTGTGCCATGGTTCTTGGCAATGGTATGCCCATTGGTCCTTTCCCTTTGGGGGAAGGGATAGGAGGCAGTTGGGGAGACCAACATGAACTTGGGTTAGTAGTCTGACCCTGAGAGTCAGGCTGCATCAGTAGAGAGTGTGATGGTTGTGTGTATGATGCCCCAGTAGTTGGGGCATGACATTGCAGGTGGTTTGCGAAGGTGTTGTTTCCCAGGACAGTTTCACTGTCCATGATGGTGGACTCTTCGATTGTGAAGTGTGCAGTCCTAAGACCATACCCTTGTGCATGTTGGCATTGTGTGCTGAGGTGCTCATTATATGCTTGATCTGTTTCCCCTGGTTGCTGGGGTGCATGCAAGTGCACCATGGCTTGGGCAGTATTCAATAGTGCAGTTGGTGATAAGGGTGTGATGTGAGGTTATGGTTGGGGCATTGCCAGTGGTCCATCATTATTGTGTTGACAATGGTGCTCATGCATGGGGTGTTGTTTGGCCCTCTCAATTGCCTTGTCAAATTTTGTGTTGAGGGGATCAAAGGTGATCCCATTATTAGTGGAGTTGAGGACATGCTGAGGTACTGTTGAGTAGGTTGTATTTTATATACACTGTGCATGGGCATAAGGTCAGTTCATTTGACCTTCATGGCCTGGGCCTTTTGGTAGGCCATGCAAAGCTTTGTCAAAGCTTTGATATAAGTAGTGTGGAATCAGTTGGAGCCAACTTCTATTGGCAAGTCAGTTTCCCAGTACAACTCTGCTATGATCGTTTCAGCATATACCAACATTTGGTGTTGGTGTTGGTGTTTGATAACACCATAGTCTGTGAATACAGAATTGACTTGGTCTTCTAAGGGGACCACATCATTGAGGGCAGGAGGCAGGAATTCAGGTGTTGATGGTTCAGAATGTGAACCATCAGACTGGTGAGTCATGTTTGATGATGTGGGGTGTGCTGCAAGGGGGATGCTTGGTTCAAACTTGGGAAAGAGAGGAAGCTCCTCTGGAGCTTCCTCACCAGTGGTGGATGAGTTGTGGGCTGACATGTCTGCTGGTGGTATGTGGGAAGGGATGAGGGAGGTCAGTTCATTGTATGGTGAGGGGATTGATGGAGAAGGTGGTGTGGGTGGTGTAAGCACATCCTGTATGCTCACATTGCATGTTGTCACATCGATTTGCATTTGTGCATCTTTGGACATGTCATAGTGTCCAGGGGGATGATTCTGCTGTGAGGCCATTTGAATGAATGATGACGAGGGAGTTTTTGCTTTAAGCTTTAAGTGCAATGGTTGTGTTTAATGGTTTCACTTAGTATGTGCCCAAGTGTGGGTTACAGTAAAAAAGTGTAAGCCTCTGGGGGCTTACTTAGAGTTCTTGACCTTACATTCATGCTGAAGTACTATAAGCCCAATGTATTGGGTGTACTTAGATGTGTGGTATAAGGTCAGCTGTCCTAACAACAGCTGATGATGACAATTATAAGGAATGTATTTTGATGGATTGAGTAATCCATCAAGGTTGAAGACAGACAAGAAATAAATGATTAATTATAAATGAGCAATTCAAAACTGTAACAAGAAATAAGGAAAACATGACAGTAAGGGCTTGGCCCTTACATACTGTGCTCCTCAGCCTTTTCTGCAGTGTCCTCAGATTTCTTCTACTTCATACTCCTCTTCTCCATTAATGAGTTCTGGCTGTGGTGGTGGGTCAGCTTGCTGATTCATGAACTTCAGCAGTCAGTAAGGTGTTAGTAGTGCTTCATTGAATATGTTGTGGATGACCCATCCTTCTGGTAACTCCAGTTGGTATGCTCCTGGTCCTACTTTCTTGAGCACCTTGAAGGGTCCATATCACTTGTGATCAAGTTTCTTTGTCAGTCTGTTCATTGTTATATTGGTTCCTTTGAGCCATACCCAGGTTCCTTCTTTGTAATCCCTTCCTTCTGTTCTCCTTTTGTTGTAATGTTTTGTCATGGCCTGTCTCTTGCTTTCCAATAACTCCTTGGCCTGAACTTGACATGCTGTGAGTTTTTTGAGGAGCTCTGTGATTGATGGTGTCAGTGACTCAGCAGTAATGTTTCCTTTCCAAGGGTATTGTCTGTAGTTTAGGAAGAATGGGGTTTCTCCTGTACTGCTGTGCCTCTTGTCATTGTACTGGAATTTGGCTGTTGATAGCCAGTCTGCCCAGTCATTCTGGGTGTAGTCAATGTATGCTTGTAGGAAGGTCTCTACTTCCTGGTTGAATCATTCTGTCTGACCATCAGTCTGGGGGTGGTAGGCCATCAACAGTCCTTGTTCCATTCCTATTGCCTTGCATAGGTTCTTCATGAGTGCTGATGCAAATTGAGGTCCTCTATCACTGATAACCTTTTGTGGAATGCCATGGAGTTTCCAGACATGATCCCAGTATATTTTTGCTAGTCCCATGGAATTGAGGTTGACATTTGTTGTGACTAGTCAAATCATCTTGGTAAACCTGTCCACAATGACTAAGATTGTGTCTGCTCCATTTGACTCTGGGAGTGGTCCAATCATGTCAATGCTGATTTCATGCCATGGCTCCTCTGGAGTTTCAAGGGGGTGGAGTGGGGCTGCTCTCTTTTGTCATATTGCCTTGTTTCTTTGACAGCTGTCACATCCCTGTACATAGTTCTTGACATTGGCTTTCATTGCTGGCCAGTAATATGTTTGCTTGACAAGTTCCATCATTCTGTGGGATCCTGGGTGGCTCACATCAGGTAGGTTGTGGTGCCTTTTCAGGATTCTGCTCTGTAGATCCTTGTGGTTTGGTACATAGATTTTGCTGTCTCAGTATGTGATTCCTTCTCATTCCCATGTTCTTTCTGGTTCTTCCTTCAGCCATTTGTTGATTACCATTTCTTTCCTGCCACCCTTGATACCCTTCAGTATGTCTTTGTCCCCTTTGACTTTGAATAATCTCCTTCCTAGGATAATTTCCTCTGCCATTGTCTCTTCTTGGTGTACTCATCATTGGAATAGTGAGTCTTTGAGGACTGTGACCTCTTTGTCTTCTTCTGCCTTGTTGAAATGCATAATTCAGGACAGAGTGTCAGCCTTGGTGTTTGTCTTCCCTGGTATGTGCTTTAGAGTGAAGTCATATTCCTGTAGTTTCAGGTGCCATTGCATTTGTCTTGCATTGACTCATCATGGGGATCAGAAGTATTCTAGGTTTTTGTAGTCAGTCCATACTTTGAATGTTTCCCTTGCCTTGAGTAGATATTGTCTCCATGTTTTTAATGCTTTGATGATTGTGAGGAGTTCTCTGTCATATATCTCATAGTTGTGTTCTGCTGGTGATAGCAACTTGGATAGAAATGTGATGGGGTGCCACTTTCCTCCTTGTTCCTGAGATAAGACCCCTCCAATGGCATATTTTGATGTGTCAACTTCTACTCTGAATTTTCTGTCATCCTGGAGGAGTGCCAGTACCAGTTCTTCTGTTATGCATTGCTTCAGCTCTTCAAATGCATTTTGCTGAGTTTCTCCCCATTCCCATGGTTGTCCTCCTTTCAACCTGTGTAGTGGTCCTGCAATATCACTGAAGCCCTTGATGAATCATCAGTAGAAATTTGCAAAGCCTAGGAAGCTTTCAACATCCTTGACTGTGGTCAGTGTAGGCCAGTTTTTGACTGCTGTGATCTTTTCTTCTTCCATTTTAACTTTCCCATCTCCTACTACCATCCCTAATATAGGCACCTCCTTCATGTCAAATACACATTTGGACTATTTAAAGTATAGTTTGTGTTTGTCTGCTATCTTGAGGAATTGTATCATTTGTTCTTCAAGTTCTTGCTGTGTTCTGCCAGGGATAATGAAGTTGTCCATGTAGTTGACCAATATTCCTTCTTGCAGTAGTTCTCAGAACACTGTGTTCATCATCCTTTGGAATGTCCCAGGGGAGTTGCATAGCCCAAAAAACATGACAGTGGGCTCAAATAGTCCTTCATTTGTTAGGAGCACTGCTTTCCATTCATCCCCTTCCCTGATGCACACATTGTTGTATCCCCAAATGATGTCCAACTTGTTGAAGTACTTTGCATCCTTTAGCTTGTTGATGATCTCCCTGATTAATGGTAATGGTGTCTTGTCCTTGACCATGACACTGTTGAGTTTCCAATAGTCTTGTACCAGTCATTTGGATCCATCTTTCTTTGGAATGAAGAAACAAGGGGATGCATAGGGGCGTGGTGTGGCTGCGTGGAGATATATGTATGTCGTCAATTATGCCCCTAGATAGGCATTTCATTACCCCTTAAGGCGGAGCGCCCACAACGTCCTTGGCAACTGAATGGTCACCAAACTCTTGCCCCTCCGGGACGTTCGGCCCCGATAAAACCTCCCCCTTATGTTCGGGACCAAATGGCATACAGCCATATTACGGATTCTCGATACCCATACAACAGACTACCTGGATTGGCGGCCGCCGGTATCAACAGCTGGCAGTTCCTACTTCCTGTCGTAGAACGGGGAACCGGGACGGACATGTCGGCAGAACGACCAGCGCACCCAATCATTGTGTGCTATTTGAACGCCATCTAGATCGGGCAGCCCCCGACAAACAGAGGGTTTTCAAACATCCCGAACGCCTATCCCTCAAATAGGAAAGATAGGAGGATGATGAACGATACCACAAAACTATACAGAGAAATCTTAATATACATCTGCCGAGTAAACGAGAGGAGAAAAGGAAAATGCTAATCCAAACGATACAGTTCATTGCATTGCTCATTGCTCATTGCTTGCTTCGTGCTTTGTGCTTCGTCATGAATCATGAAATCAAAGAAAAACCAAAAGATGAAAAAACGACCATCCCCAAATCCCAATCAAATCCTCAACTCCCTAAACCCACGCACATCAACTCTCCCCGTCCCATTCCTCCTCCACTCCTCTTCCTCTTCCTTCCCTCCCCCATTCACCTCCTTCCCCCCACCAGCACCACCCCGACGATCATAAGGCCCCGCCATCCTCCTAACCTTGGGCAACCCCAAAGCCTTCCTCTGCCTCCTCGTCAACCTTCTCCCCTCCTCACCCTCACCACCAACAGCAGCCGCAGCAGCAACACCCAACGCAGCCTCCCGCTTCTGCCTCCTCGTTATAGCTGCTTTCCCCGGTAACCCCGGCAACTGAGATTTCACAGGAATCTTTAACGGCTGTACAGGTGCAACTGGAGTTGTCGGTGAGTCTTGTGAAGGAGACTGTGATTGAGATTGCGCGTGGATCTGGTGGGAAGAAGAGGAAGGGGAGTTGGATACGGATGTTGTTGGTGTACCCGCTTCTTCTTCTCCTTCTTCGGGTCCCTTGGTGCTTGCGAGACTTGGTTCGAGGGAAGATGAAGAAGCCGAATCTGATTCATAATCTTCCTCTCGTTCGTTATCGTCTTCGTCTCCATCACCAGAGGTCGCAACAGCGGCGACTGATTCGGCGCCTAGAGTCCTCGCGACTTCACGTTCCTCAACCTCACGTTCCGCCGTCCCATCTCTTTCGATATCATCTTCCCCGTCAATCTCATTAGCTGTGGACATAGTCACATCCCGAGTTTCCTGCGAATTCATCTCCTCGTTAACAACTCCACCCCTCTCAGGCCCACAAAGTCGTGACCGTACCCTTCCAGTGGTCGAATGCGTATCTTCAAGTTCGCTCTCGTCAAATGTACGTTTCGGACTCCGGTTCGCGCGGTGTGGTGGTGAACCAGTTGGGTCGTGAGGTTCGGTGAGATGTGGTGCGGCGGTATGTGTTGGTGGTTGTGCGTGGGGGAGGGCTTGGCTGTATACAGATGCAGCTGTGGTAGTTGCGGAAGTAGAGGTAGATGTGGTGGAGGGTGGGGTAGACATGGGTGTAGATTGAGTAGAGGTAGAGGGGGTATTGGATAATGTTGGGGTGGATGAGACAGATGTTGTGGAGACCGTGGATGCGTGAGACGTAGGCGGTGTAGACACATTGGAAGGTGTAGCTGAATGTGATCTCGAAGGTGGTAATCGAAGCTTCAGTCCCGTTCGTTGGGGCGTTGATCGGTTACCAGTGTTCTGGTTCTCTGATTCGGAGATGTTGGCTGAAGAGGAGTTGTTGCTGTTGAGTGTGAGCTTGAGTTTGATTTTGAGTTTCTCGGGTTCTACTCCACGTTCCTGTTCTTGTTCTTGTTCTTGTTCTTCGTCTGTTTCTGTGTCCTCTATATCTGCTTTTTGTTTGCCCTTCCCGGCGCTTAGAGCAGGACCATGTTTCTGCTTCACCCGAGCTTTTTCACGCTTTCGTTCCTTCCGCTCACGTTCACGTTCCTTTTCAGCTTTCTTGCGCTCCTTTGCAGGTTTGTACTCTTCGGTTACGGGTGAGGGTATGGTGTCTGCTGTGGGTGCAGGGCGCTCTTTGACCTTAGGCAGACCAACGTGGGGGCCCTTAAGGTTCCGGATGGAGGAAAAGTGCTCCCAATCATGGTAGCTAGTGTAATGAATAATGAACAGAGAAGGGAAAAAGCCAAAATGAAAACGGACGTACGCGACATATATAGTGGAATCGTCGGCGTCTTCTTCCCCTTGATGATCTTCCTTATCCGGTAATGACGGGGAAGGAGACTCGGAAGTGGGCGAAGATGAAGTTGCAAATGCCTGCCACTCAATCACATATACAAGTCCAGGCTGGACCACCTTGACATTCCTATGGGCCATGTGTGCAAATGCCGAGAGTTCCATATGCCCGCCGTAGGTAGCTATGGGGACAAAATAAGCAACTCTGAGTAAGAATTCTAATTTGGCGCGAATGTTGGGTGTGGCACATACCGTTTTCCCTCATACATCGTAGATGTGTGTCGATGCCCCTCTCGTCTTCGACAAAGGGTTCATATCGGGCCTTGTGTTTCTGTATCCAATCACAGATGTCCTGGCGGAGCTGAGTGTGTTGAGAGTCTGTGCCATAGAGCTGATCTGAGAGTGCGCGGAAGAGGCAGTTACCGTCCCCGAGGGTGGGTGCAGCGTAGAGACCGAGCTGGCGAAGCTGCTCATCAAGCTGCTGAGATGTTTGTGCGGGGTCGCTGAGGGAGAGCAACTGTGGCACGTGAGGATGGAACAATGAAGAGAGAGAGGAATACCCACTCTACCGCGGGACGATCGGGTGGTGCGCGATTTTACTGGAGAAAGTTAGTAGAGGAGAGATAGAATGGAGGGGACTTACGCTGTGGATTGTGTTTCCGTCTGGTGTGTCCCATTTGGCGGTGAGTAGCCTCTAGAGATTCAATCTGCCTCCCATCCTGCATTATGTAATCATCCGGTGCAGTCCATATGCGTCCATCAAGCGTCTGCATCACCTGTCCTCGCCTCGCCTCCCAGCAAACCATGATCATCGACTCAAAGGTTCTCATGTATCCTCCACCTCCTCCCTACTCTTCTTCCTCCGCCCCTCCCCCCTTTCACCCCAACCGCCCACCCCCTACTTTCTCTTCGCTTCCTCAGCACATCCTCCTTCACATTGTCTATTCCACATTCCCCCAGACCCCCTCAATTGACCATGGAAAAATTGAACGCCAACGAAAAACTCTTCTATGGATTGTAAACTCTCTACGCCTTGTCAATCGCTCACTCTACATCGGTACGTCTCCCAAACCTCGTATACTTCCCTTTCTAACAGCTCCACAGCATGCATGCATGTCCTTCGATCGACCTACCTCCCTGCATACCAATCCCTCATCCGCCAACCATACACCTCAGACCCCTTCCCAACCACCACAGCCAATGCCCGCTCCCCCACCTACACCCCCGCCTCCGAGTCCACAAAACCCGCTCCAATCCAAAGTCTCCAACGCGAAACGGCCGTCCTCGACCGTTTCATAGCGCTCAAAGTCCGCGAGGACGTATTCGCCGATGACTCAGAGCTCCATCTCGAGCGTGAGGACATGTTCAAGGACCTATTCGACCATGCGCAGCCAAAAGCCAGATTAGAAGACCTGGTGAGAAAGTATGGACTACGCGAAGGGGTTATCACCGTACCAGGTGCTGCGCGGCCGAACGGCAGTGTTGCGAGGGAGGGGAGTGTGACTTCTGGTAATTCCAAGCCGTCGCCTACGCAGTCGACGTCAAGCTTGACTACACCACCTTTGTCGCCAGTTCCTGGGTCTTCATCACCGTCGCAGCCACGATCGAGCGCACCGCGGTTCTTTGGTATCTTCTCCAAGTCGAGTAAACCCAAGTTGGGTTCGACGATACCCACGCCATATCCTGCGCCAAGTGCACCGCCTCAAGTGGAGATCACGCCTATTCCGTTCTCCAAGATTTCGGTTTCTTTGGCTCCGAGGACGATTGGTCTCGTAGTTGGATCGGGCGTCAATAAGCGCACCTTGGTCCAGGTCCAGAGATGCGGCAGGGGCGAGAAATTGGAGACGGGCGCCAGGTTGCTCGTTAATGAGCTAAAGGACTATTTGCTTGCTGAGGCTCATGAACCACGAAACTAAATTCACCGTCTTTTCCTTGTACCTTCGGACCCTTTCAAGATACTTTCGCGTTCATCTAATTCGTGTATGTATAGACTGTACTTATCTTATCTAGAGCGCAATGCCAGTCCGATCAGCTCTTGTAGTTCTGCATCAATTCAGAAGTCCTCATATGAACATCGAGGTGATACATGGTGGAATAGTCTCCATAGGCTTTAATCAGTGAATAAGCTCGACTATGATTTTATCAAGGTGTTACCAACCATCCCTTGGATTGCCTACTATTAAGTGAAAGACCCGCCGGCTAATGACTATGTCTTTCGCACCGGCTTGTATAAGCACCACTTCATATTTGCGCTCAAGGGATCATGGCGCTCACAATCATAACTTGCAATCGTAATTCAATCTGGTGGCAAATCAAATCATTATGTCTCATGATTTAAGGAGCATCACGTTCGTTGCCTCGAAACTTGAACTTTCCTGACCAATGTTTTGGTCGTTCTAAGGAAATTTCAGAGAAATGAACAACGTAGTCAATGGTTTGCATAATACAGTTGAGTAAGCCTGTTGCACTTGCGTGGAGGCAAGTTCTTTAAATGGTCTCATTGGGACAGCATATCCCAGAGGCGAGCGGTTTGCTTTATTATTAGGCCTAGATTGCAACAGACATCACTCAGGCACGAACATCAACGTCTCAGTACATATGTACTTTAACTTGGATCAGAGTGTTACCAGGTCACTATATTTGGTGTCATGGAGCCACAGCGCTCTTTCTCAAACCATTTTTTGTAGCAATCGACATCGGTTTGTATTTTAATTAGCATATAAGACTTGCAGCAAGGAGATGGAGTGGCGATAACCCCACCCAACGCTTCATTGGAATCCATCCACTTGCCTCAGAAGTGACTCTTGTTTGTCACCGATACCGTGGCGATAACTTCTTGCGCAGACACTTTGCGTACGTGTTTCTTGTTATTCTGTGCTCTCACGTTGATCATGTAATTGTTCATGGTAGTCACTATCGGGTTCCCCGCGTCGCATCTAGGACTATGGCTACGGTTTCTTCCAAGTCACCCTCAAACCGTCCTATTCTGTCAATCCTTCTAACATCCATCCCTACCTCTCCATCTTTGGCAACACCATTCTCAGGCCCTACTAGGCCAGCTAACTCCGAGGACAGTAACACCTCCAGTATCCGACAAACAGCACCTGCAACGAGCCCTCCAAGCAATTCAAGGACAAGTATTCTTCCACTTTCGGTAGCACCGTCATCCATTGAATCGACAGGGCCCGTCCACCATCACGTAGCTAACCTCAAGCTCATTATTCCAGTTTCGAGTATTGCGGCTCTGGCCCTGATTTCAGGCCTTGTCATTTTTTGGTTCAAGATTACCAGAAGGAGGAAAGTATTATACCCGTATCCCGCAGGAAGCATTGGGGGAGCTCTTGTGAAAGATGGTAGCAGACAAGTGAAGTCTAGAGAAGGCATGGGTGTATCAAGAATGGAGCTGGTGAATAATGCCAGACCCGTACATCAATCAGGGCACACTATGGGTACATCCACAGAGGGGTCGCAACAACAACTTCTCATGGCAATGCTGCAAAGACTTGCAGCTGTGGAAGAGGCCGTACGATTACCAACCCGGGTACCTGCAACTACGGGCCGCGGTCCAGTTACAACAAATGACTGGGAAGATCAACCACCGGACTATATTTCACAACACGACAACCTTCCCCAGCAAATTACTCGCTCGGTTCCTACCGAGAATCCAAGAAACACATCGGGGCATTGAACTTTGGACGTCCGTGTCCCAGGTGTCATATCTACCCACATGGGTACCCCAGAATCATTAATGCATCGCGTCCATCCCTCTCCAGCCAGCTTTACTCCCTACATTATTCTCACCCGATCCTGTCCACGAGATATTGCCTTCCCATATCTTTCGTGCTCTGGCATAGGCGTTCAATTCCGCGCCACAGGCGCTTGCACTTGCATACTACCTTCACTCATGTCTGCAGAGTCTATGGCGAAACCATCATTTTCGACTACCTTATAACCGTCCGAATCTCTGAGGATGTGTTCTCCGATGATTCGGGGATACGTAGGACATGAAGTCTCGCTCATTCAAGCAAGGTCGAACGCCCGAGCCGAGGATCGAGTACCGAACCATGCACCTTAAGGGCCAACTATCGCAGTTAAGTTGTGTTGGGAAGAGTGAGGTTTGGCCATCGGATAATGTGGGGTCCTCTCCATACTTCGGTGCTGCCCTGTTCATCCTCGGTTCCCGGGCCATAGTCAATGTCGTTATTGTCACCACCACCACATTTGACCGCATCATAGTTCATTCTTAACATCCTCCCTGGAGTCGGAGCACAAAATTGTGCACACCGTACCCTGTACCTTATGCATCGCCCCGAGTGGAAATTGCGTCAGCGTTCCGGATCCTTCGGTTTTCTTTTTATCAAGGACGATTTGCCCCCTGTAACCGAATTAAGGGCTAGTTGGTTGTTCTGGTTTGGCATAGGAAATGCCATGACGACGAGAAATTTGAAACAGGCACCATGCTATTTGTCAACGAGTTGAAAGATTCTTTGTTTGCAAGGGCTCATGAGAGATCTAAATCAAACTACCTTTTTGGACGCATGCTTAGACTTGATTGGATATCTTCCCTCTCGGGTGTGAGGACATCTATTCGATCATGCGCAGCCGAAAGCCAGATTAGGGGACCTGGTGAGGAAATATGGACCGCACGAAGGGGTTATTGGCATGCCAGGTGCTATGTGGCCGAATAGCAGTGTTATGAGGGAGAGGAGTGTGACTTCTGGTAATTCCAAGCCATCGCCTTCGCAGTCGCCATCAAACTTGACTACACTACTTTTGTCGCCAGTTCCTGGGTCTTCATCACCGTCGCAGCTGCGATCGAGTGCATCGCGGTTCTTTGGTATCTTCTCCAAGTCGAGTAAACCCAAGTTGGGTTCAACGATACCCATGCCATATCCTCTGCCAGATGCACCGCTCCAGGTGGAGATTACACCTATTCCGTTCTCCAGGATTTCGGTTTCTTTGGCTCCGAGGACGATTGGTCTTGTAGTTGGATCAAGTGTCAATAAGCGTACATTGGTTCAGGTGCAGAGATGTGGCAGGGATGGGAAATTGGAGATGGGCGCTAGGTTGCTCGTTAATGAGCTGAAGGACTATTTGCCTGCCAAGGCCCATGAACGTCGAGATTAAATTCACTGTTTTTTCCTTGAACCCTTGGACTTGCTTAGATACTTTTGCCTTAATTTAATCCATGTATGCATAGGTCATACTTACTACTGTCATACTTATCTTATCTAGAGCGGAATGTTCCGATCGGCTCTTCTTATGGGTCTGGAATGGAATCTGCTCAACTCGCAATTCCTCTTACCTCACGATAAAATAGCTTCCACCTCAGGTTCCCAGGAACCAGGTCCTATTTGACAGGGTACTTGATCCAACTACCCCTTCTAAAATGACCTTCTTCTAAGGATCTCCTCCAAGGGCTCATAAAGGTCCAGTAAACCACTCAACTTAGGGAAAAAAAATATATCTCTCCTCAGCTATACCAGACCACTAAGTCTGCCACTGAGCACCAGCACTTTCAACCCTGTGCCTATGTCTCTGCCATCCTTGCCTCTGTTCCCTCCATTCCCTCTGTTCCTTCCATTGCTCACTGTTATCCACCATTAACCCTTCCCATGCACACTGCTGACCTGCCTTATGTGCAATACTGTTCCCTGTCTCCCACAGCCTCACCACCCCTGTGTCCATTGTACATTGTATGCCCACTGCCTTTCTCCATACAATCAGCCATGCCTTCACTCATTGTGAGCCATGCTCATCAGGTAATTTTATTTAATGTGGCTCAACAATATGCTTGAAACAGTGTTTTGATTCAAACCAGTTCTGCCCAGTCTCCCCAACCAGTCCCCTGCCTGCTGTCTGCTGCATGCCATGCACCCCAACATTGTCTCACTTGCTGCAGTTGCATGGTCATGAGTGCCCCACCTCATGTCATCATTTCATATTTAATGATACTATCATGCCAAGTAGTCCCTACAGTATGGCATTGAAACTAGGTGAGAATTTATACAACAGTATGGTTCATCCTTCAATGACCTTCATGATATCAAGTGCAGGTCCTTCCTGCCTGTCCTCTGCCCACCACCTGCTGCCCACTATCCTAGGCTGACCTTGTTCTACTTACTGCAGCCACAAGGCTATGGGTGTCCTGACCTATGCCATCAATTAATTACTGTGTCACTAGAGTAGCTTGATACATGTCTCTGACATTCTCAATGGATTACCTCATGCAATTATGAGATATATTCTTGAGCACACATGAACTCTTGTGCACATCTGTTCACCCAGCCCTGACATGAAAATCAATTAGATGTGAGTTTGAGCTTCTACTTTAAAAAAAACTCCCACACCTAGTGCAGACCCTGAAGTAGACTTCCACACATGAGAGTACAGATTTTGTGCAGGTTTGTCAAGTCATTGTGGGTACCACTACTGGCTTTCTGTTGGCACCTTGTAAGGATGCTTAGGTCAGGTTTTCTCACAGTTGTGATGGACTTTTAGGTAGCCATCAATTTCATAGCTTTCTTTTCTTCAGGTCTTTATTTTCGTCAACTCACCCTACATTTGTGTAGCCAGCACTTATATAACTGGTCTTATGCACTTGGACATGACGATCTAAGACTCTCAACACACTCCTGTGAGGCCGAAGGCCTTACACCCCTTTTCCAACACCACTGCTCATTACTCAATGCAAATGCACTGGAAATGTCTAGAACACTATAATACCTGAATCTAATCAACTACTGTCAACATGGTTTCTACCCTATCTCTAAATAATGTGTCAGGATTAGCATTGAAACTCTTGTTATCTGAGTCATCATGATCACTAGGTGATGCCACATCTCCAACCCCATTGCCCAGACCCAATGTATTTGTGAGCCCAGTGTGTAAGCCTCTATCCAAAGGGGCACCAACAGATATACTTCCTGTAAAACCCTCCATCAAGGCCAGTTTCTTGAATCTGCTCATGTGCAGTTCAAGATATTGTGTCCTCTCCAGCTGATACAGATGAACCTGGTAGGCAAGAAGTGGATCAATCAATTCAAGCTCTGTCTCTCTGCTAGACAGGAAGTGAGATTCATCATGGAGATATGTAATTACTTGCTTGATTTCAGTGTTTAGTTGGATGATCTCCTCTTTGGCATGTAAGATCTTGAAGTACCTGTCCATGAGATTACAGAGGACAGGCTGAGCCCAGGGACAATCTCAAATGTCTTGGTGAGACTCCCAAAGGAGATTGAAATCAGAGAGGAACACATAGTCAACAACCTCTTCCCAGTCCAATGTTGGGCATTGTAGTGACATTGCAAGGGCTGCTGTATTGTATCACTCCAGTGCTGACTTGATGGCAAGGGAGTGTGTACATAATGCCTTTGTAATGTGCTGGCAGAGTCTATAGCCTACATCTCATTCAATAGATCTCATTTGTATATTAAATAGCAATGACATACCCATTTGTGACATATTCATCTTCAACAACTTGAAAACTTAGGTGACAACTGATGTCTCAAGTTCATTGAGGCAATGTTGATAGCACTTCTTGCTCACCATCATTACTGCCCTTATCTATGGCTCAGAACCCAACATCCAGCACTCCTCAATCCCAAGTTTTTCCTCCATCTCCTTGACTTCATGTAGCTTCCAATCTCTCTAGTCCCTTGCAAGATGAAGCTTGGTTGCCAATCCTGTGCCCTTTGGCACCTTGTATCCTCCCTGGCTACCTGTAGAACCTGATGAGTCTACATACTTATTGGTGCCCTTGTTTACTTCATTGTACTGCTCCCTGTACCATAAAAATTTGTCTGTGAGGTGCAACTAAAAAAAAATAATGGAACTACATACTTGCTCTTGTGATAGTCCACTAGACATTGATAATATTCCATTTCTATTGTTTCTTCAATTGGCCCTATTGATAAGGCTTGTAGATGTGCTCATTCTTCTTCAAACCACTGCTTGAAGCAGCCTGGGTCCTCAATCCTGTGTTCTCACAGAGCATGGAGCATGCTATCTTTACCCTGAATTATGTTAAGAGCTTGCTTGTAGTTGTTGACAAGGAACAAACCTGTCAAGTGACTTTGGTCAGTGCAACCCTTGCAATACAATGTATATTGTTTCTTGTACTCAAATTCTGCAAAGTCTCAAATGTATCCATGTACTTGATGAACTCAATGATTTTCTGCTAGCAATGGAATGGGTTTACATATCAGATAGTGGAAGCAAGTGCATTTGACTTTGTGAAGAAGCATTCACAGCCCTCAAGGTCCTCCAGGCCCAGGCCCTCAACATAAGTTGTGAGATTTGAAAGCTAGCAGAGGTGATTGTGGGCATGACCATGGAAAGCACCAACAAAGGGCATGTAGTTCAAGTCCTTCACATGTGGCTCCAGCTCACTGTGAGTGAGGGTTGTCAAAAACCTGCAGCCAATGTCATAACTACCATCTATTCCTGGGCTAAAAGCATCCATGAGTGCTTCAGCTACAGCAAGAGGGTACTTTGACCTAGCAAATGAAAATTTAATAATAGACACTTTGTTAACATAAATCACTTACTGCTCTCTGCTCCTGACAATGCCTGCAAGTACTAGTGCAAAACCATAGTGACAAAGTGATATGAAGATGCCATAGAGAGCAACTTGTAATGAATGGAGTTCCTGATGTTCACTGAAGGACTACTTCTCTTCTTTCTTGCCTCATAGCTAGCTCCCCTGCTCCCTACCCTTCTTCCTTTTTGAACATTTTTCAACTACTCTCTCATCATCTGATTAAGTTAGTTTTTCTTTCTTTCTTCTTTCACTTGTCTTGTAAGTAGTTCCTCACTCCTCATCCTCCTCTCTTTCTTTTTTTCTTCTTTCTCCATTTTCTTTTCTCTCTCTAGTTTCATATTGGGACTGCCATCATGCACCCATTTGTAGTAGCTAGTCTATTGCAATAAACATTGATTTTTTTTTTTAAAAAAAAGAAGATGCTGGCTTCATCAAACATACCCAAATTCTGGAAGTTTTCTCACTCATCATGTTCTTTCAGTGAGAAGAACATGGGGTATCTGCACTTGGTGCTTCAGTGGGCATGGTGCTGAGATGTAGATCTTCTTCACTATCTTTGTTGATCACACAGTCCCACACCCAATGATTGATAACAGCTTGGGGAATGTAATGGTCACCTGTCACCTTACAAGAGTCAGGAAGTTCTTTTGAAAGAGAAACCACTCCTTCTGGACCCTCCTCAAGTATGTCCTTACATTGGACGTGCTTTAATGAATCATTACTGTCCATTGTGACTAGCATGCTAAAGTGAAGAGGAGGTTTATTCTCCAGCTTGTATGTGCAGGCTGAATAGGCATTCTTCAACCTCCACTTGTCACCATTCCTACTAAGAACTGCAAAGACATGTTGTCAGACAGCATCACAGAGCTATAAATATAAATTATAAGCAATAGTGAACTGTTTGGCAAGATGTGGTTGGAAAATGGAACTATAAATGTCTGCAAGTGTTTTAACAAATGACTCAACTGAAAGTGAGAACACTGCAAGTGAGCAGTGTGAAGCCATCTTAGAGTATGTGTTGTGATGGCCATAAAGGGTCATAGAGGCATAGATGGGATCATCCCCTCCTGAATCAAGGTAGTAGTGATTCCTATTGGTCTGTCCACAATGTTGGTTGAAAAGATCCATGTAGCTAGGTTGATTTAACCTCAGTTCAGTCAATCATTAAGGGAGAGAACTCACAAAAAACATCAACTACCTTCAGTTGAAGTCCTGAAGGTGTCTCCACTGTTGAAGATATTGGGTATGCCTGCTCTAACCCTTGAGATGACATCTGGTGCTGCCACTCCATAAAGGTGTCTATCATTTGAGGCATCTGCTGGCTAAATGACTGGGTTCAGTTTTCTGTGTGATCTCATTGAGTGTGAGGGTTGGAACAAAATGCCCCATGCAAAAATCTCAGTGTCAGAAAAAGGTGGCAAATAGATCAGTGAACTCTACTCACTAGTCTGGATGACATGGCTCATCATCCAGGAGAATTTGTAGAAACTCACTACTAGCATGGCTGATATCCAATACTGTATCCCCTCACATCACTGCCTGCAATTGTTGATCATCTAAACCAGGTGAGTTCTCATGGGAGTTGTCATTTGGAAGATCCAAACAATGACACTTCTCTTGTGCCTCCAGTTCTTCTACTTCTGTGGAATAACTGAGCCAAATTCAGCTTACAATACATAGTATTAGCACACCTGCTTTATGCTTCCTCATACTAACAAGGTCTCAATCCAATTTTTCACATAGCCATTATCAAAGGTATGAGAGCAAGAGAAGGGAAGAGAAGGAGTGTAGCAAGGAGGTGGTGAGAGTAGGAGAAGTGACTATAGTCATGAGAGACCAGAATGCAAGTGAATGCATGAGGTAAACATAGGAGGTGCATAGCCTGTTAGTAAACAGTAAACAAATGTCATGTTGCAAACTTCACACTTTTAACAGCATCTCCTTGAGGGGTTGTATGCTGGTGTTCAACCCCTTGAGCTCAGGTATCCCCCATACTCAAACACTCATCAACCCAACCTTCAACATCATCCCTGAATTCCTCCTCCTCAGACTCCTCATTTTCAGCTTCAATCTCTTTACCTTCCACATCTCCCTTGTTCTTACTACTCCTGTGGTTTCTCCCTTGCTGACCTTTCTGGTGCTCAAAAGGCTTCAGGACACTCTTCACTACCAAGTTGATAATATGGGCAAAGCAATGGCTTTGCAACTCTGGGCCAAAAAATATAGGAACCTCCAATGCAAGCTTCATGACCATCATGTCATTGTTGCTTGCATTGTCACACATAACTGCTAAGATCTGTGGTATTGGTGAGTTCTTGATTTTACTTCAGAATAGGGTGCCATATTACTGACTTTATTTTTGATGCCAAAGTTGCATAGAACACCTATGAATGCCATAGCCAAGTTCTTTCTAGTATGCTGCTTGGCCAATCAAATGACATCAAGTATCATTGACATCAGCACCCCTTCTCTTTCAAAGTGGACTGTAAATGCCACAAAGGGCTGTTGATTAGGACTTGTCCATGCATCCATAGCAAAGCTGAGGGCTCTGGGATATGCCTGCTAGATAATGGTAAGTGCTTGCCTATCTTTCATAGGGTCTAACTGTAACATTGTAGCCACCTGCTGGCAAGTGGCTGCAAAGACTTTTCATATGTCCTGTGCCACTGTGGTTGGTGGAGGAATATAGGTATAAACCTGGCCAGGACCTATCTTCATCAACATTTGAAACTGTGCATCTGCAACTATCAAGAATAGCCACTTATTTTCTGCAACCCAATGTATTGCTGCTATGCTGTGAAGATCAGGCTCATCAGTATACATAGTATCATGGCCATGTAATGCCATACCAGACATCTTCTTTGGTAAGTGTTCACATTGAATATGATTTGACCACTTTGCCTTTTGCTTCAAAGGCAAAAGCTATAGAGCCATTCCTTTTGACAGCAAGGCTATTCCTTACAGCCTCCACATCACTCTGGAGACTGTCTCCTCTCCCCAACATCATATTGTGTGCCTCCATAGATTACTTGTTGATGCCTTATCCTTTTTATCCAGATACGTCCATACTCAGTGACCTTTTGAACCCTTGCAGTGTTTTGCCATGTATATGAAGTCAACACATCACCAACCATTTACTTCCTTGAAGACAGGATCATCATTGAAGAACCCATACATAGGTGAAGTCCATGATTGGTGTAACTGGTCTTTACAGGAATGTAAGTCTTTCCTGAAAAAACTTTATGAAAGGATTTCCTTACCAAACTGTGTTCCAGTGACTGTCCTGCCATCCCCACTGTTGGCATCTCCACTAACCAAAACAAGATCATCCTCCTCTGCATCAACCTCATCCTCATCTATGAGATCAACATCATGTTCTGTTGCTGGTTCATGACTATCTGGTATGTCAGTATCCTCTGCCACCTCTACATTGTGAGTCTCACCTTCAAGACCATTGGTGCATGGATGTGGAGCCAACCACTTTCACTCACTCAGTCCTTGGAGAGGCATGTTTGCTGCTGGCTTGGAAGGCATTGTTTGAATGGTTGGCTGTAGGCTAGGAAGTTTTTTTTTTCATGTTTCATACATGTTGCCCTGTATTCAAAGCCCACTATTCAGTGGCTGGGCCACTCAACTGTCATATCCATTTTAAGTCAGTGATGAACTCAGTATGTCCTTGACTTGAGGGGGAGTGTTGGGTTGGCAAGTCAAGTTGTTGACCTATGATGCAATGGAACACAGGAAATTACTCTATAAGTATGGTGAGTCATGTACACAACATATAAAACCACTCAATGCTAGCCTAATATAATATACTCCACTCTATATCTCTCACTTGATCCACTACCTTTTGTAATAATGTAGTTGAGGCAGTTGAGTCTGTTGCATTCACCCAGGTAGAGGTAGGTGACTGATAAATTCACATGTTGGACAATCAAATGAAATGGAATGCACAAGAGCAGATGAAGTGCACCTCAGTCAGCCATGACAAATGAGGTGAGACAAAGATAAATTCACTTGTATAGACTCAATGTTACTAGCTGAGCATCAACAGAACACCACTTAGTGTGGGACAAACATCAACTTGAGTGATTAGAATAGTACCAGGCCACTACATTTGATTGCATGGAATTGCTTTCTCAAATCATGTTTTGTAGCAACTAACATCAGTTTGTATTTTCATCAACATATAAGACTTGTGGTGGGGAGGTAGACAAGTGAGATTCTCACTCCACACCTCCTACAGAACCTCCCTCTGATGTGCTTCAGCAGTCATGACAATAACCTCTTTTGCAGATATTCTGTGTACATGCTCTCTGTGTCCCTATTCTGATCATTATGGCTCATACAAGTGTTGATTTACAGTCACTATTGGATTCCACATTTTCCTGACAACCCAGCAATTAGGGCTATGACTGAAGGTTTTAAATACCCTTCTATAGCATCCACATCTACACTTATCTTACTCAATCCCTCATAATAGCCAGGCCCCCACCTCAAGACCCTCAACTATGACTGCAGTAAGACAAACCACTTCATTGGATACACTCACAGGCATACTACCAATAGGACTCAGCCTCTTTTCCCTGTTCCAATTGTCCCCCACCAATCTGCCAGTGTCCACCCTGACCAAGGGAACCATTACCCCCCAAAACAGCCCACCTTCACTGATATCATCCCCAGATTCTACTGGCTCAATGGCCTCCAAGGACAGTACAGATTCTACTTTGACTAGTGAAAACAGTGTTCCACACCAGTTCCTCCTCCTCAACATCATTCTCAGATTCTACTACCTCAACTGCCATCAGTAACCAACATATAACACCTTCAATGGACTCTCCAGACAATCTGAGAACAAATACACTTGCATCTTCACTAGCATCATTGTTCATGCCATCATCCACACCATCATCTGCCCCATCATCTGCCCCATCATCTGCCCCATCATCCACAAATTCAACAGGGCCAACTCATCACATGGCCAACCTCAAACTCATTATCCCACTTTCAAGTATTGCAGCTCTGGTCCTGGTTTCAGGCATCATGATTGTTTGGCTCAGGATTACTAGAAGGAAGAGAATTTCACACCTGGTGCACCCATATTCTGCTGGAAGCTCTGGGGATGCTCTTGTGAAAGGCAGTATCAGGGAAATGAAACCTAGAGAAGACAGGGTTGCATTGAGAATGGGGGAGCTAGTGAATGATACCACCCCCATATGCCAACCAGGGAACACTACCAATACATCTACAGAGAGATCGCAACAACAGCTTCTTATTGCAATGTTGCAAAGGCTTGCAGCTGTTGAAGAGGTTGTACAATTACCAAATCAGGTATCTCCAACTACGTGTCAGGCTCCGGTTACAATGAACAGCTGTGAAGATCAACCACTGGATTATAGTTCACAGGCAGGGGGTCTACCCCAGCAGACTATCCAATTGGGTCCTGCCGAAAGACCCAGCTCATCCAGGGGTTAATCTTGGGTGTCTACGTCTCATGGCATCCCAGGGGTCCCTTCCTAATAAATCATCCCACATTCATTACCCTCCAACCAGCTTCATTCCTGATATAATCTCAACAAATCTTTTCTATATGGTACCATCCCCCTACACCTTCCGTGCTCTAGGATTTGCATTCATTTCCACATACTCGACGCATGTATTTGAATCCTACTTATACCTCGACCTCATAACCACACAAATTTCATTATGTGAAACACCCACTCTCGACTGCCTTTAAACCATCAAAGTCCTCGAGGATAAGTTCTTCAATGGGTACAAGTCATATAGGATATGGAGCATCACTCATTCATGTAGGATTGAGGGCCTGGCGTGAAGGGACAATCTTCGTAGTCAAATTTTGTTGAGTGAAGAGAGGACCAGCCTTCAGATAAATGTGAAGTCTTCTTCACACTTCGACGCAAGCATGGTTGCATATGCTGTTTTCATCCATGGCTCCTGGACCATCTTCAACGTCGTTATTATCCACAATTGATTGCATCATGGTTCTTTAGCATCTTCTTGGTGTTGCACACGCCATACCCTGCAACTTATGCAGCATCCAGGGTGGAGGTTACGCCAGAGTTGCGGACCTTCTGATTCGTTTTTCTTTAGCAAGAACAACTCGCTTTGGAGCTGTACCGGGCGCTAGTGTGTTCTGCAAAAACAACGTGGCGATGACTCGCAATTAGATACAGACGCCGGGGGGTTTGTCAACAGGTTGAAAAACTTCTGCTTGCAGAGGCTCATGGCCAAACATATCTTCTTTGATGTACGCCTGGATTTGGTGGGATATCTTCCCTATACATAGAATGCAATCCCCTTTTCAGGAACGCAGTATGGAGTCTGTCTGATCAAGTCTTCCCATGGTCCTACATTAATTCATGGTTCTTCGTTAGAGGAGGGAACACGCGACAAGTGTCAAATCGTTTCACGTTCGGGAATTCCATTTGTGGAAGAATATGCTCCCTGAACTTCAGCCTGGAGTTGATGCATATCGCATGATGTATCATCGATGCAGTAGCGCCACATCATACTGAGCCAACATCTCCCTCCATAAATAAAGCATGGTGGCTGGACCATTCTCTTGTATATTATCGAACGTGTAAGGATTTTCTACCAACAGGAAAGCCTCTCTGACCATGTTCTCTTATATGAACTCGAGGTCTATTTCAAACATAGACGTTCAGGGAACGGAACTTACAAAGGCGGCTCTTTGACGCAGTAGCGAAATTTTGCCCACCAACAGAAAAAACTTCATCATGATTATGATATATCACATCCGAGTGTTCCAACGTTGGGGGCTCGATTGCGCCCTCCAAAGTCCTTCTGCCGAATCCTTGATTGTTCCACCGAAGTTTCGAGAGAAGAATAGATTACCACAAAATAGTGTAAGGCAGGTTGTAGCAGGGGGGCCACTCGCATTCACACTAGCCAAATGCTTCAAACGAATTTTTGGTAACATATATCCCGGAGTCGGACCACAAGGGAGAACATGGGTATGCTCACAGACTCCAGTCTCGTATACCCAATGGTCAAAGTATTGGCAGAGCAGGGCTTGGAACGCAACGGTCAACTTTGAATTTTGCTCCCTAATTTAGGGTTAGTGCAGCACCCTGAGATCATCGCTCCCCTACTTGCATCTTTAAACCTTTTTTTTTGACAAACAGATTGTTTGCTGTAGTAACCAACTGATGTGTTTTCTGCACATAAGAATGAAATTCCCAGAGCGGCTTGCTCCCATATATACTCCATTCAAGCGCTTCACTCAAAACTGGCTTCTCATCCAACAAGTCACGCTTCAGGTGCACTGGCAGTCGTTTAATGGAGTTTCTCACTGGGGACACTGGTGGACTGTTCGGTAGCGGACTATTCGGGGGAATGTATGTCTCTGCGTTCTCATCAGAGTCGTGGCAGCTCACGGAAATTTGACAATCGTTATCAGGGGTGAAGAGATAAGCCAAATGGTCGAATCTGAGCTGGAATCCGCCGGGATTGAAGCTACAATGTAGGTTCCTCCCTTGTTACAAAAGCCAAGACATACATAACTTACGGTGGGGTTTAGCCCAGGCACTACTCATACTCATACTAGTAGAACAACTAGTAGAACACCGACCATCCCGATACCCACAACACCAAAACCGACTAGTAGCAACAGTCCGGCCCGTTCCACCACCACGAAGACTACTACCGCGAGTAGTACTGTCACCATTCGAAAAGCTCCATCTATTACACAGTCCCTGGACAAATTAAGCACAGGAGCTCTTACGTCTTCTGCAGCATTGCCACCCATCCCCACAACACATTCCACAAGTGGTTCGAGCATGGGAATTCTTTCATCTGTTATGGCTGAATCGTCCACTGCACCGACGGCGGCGTTACATCACAGCGCTAACCTCAGTCTTATCGTCCCAATTTCAACTACTGGGGTTCTGGTTTTGGGCTTTGGCTTTGCAGTCCTATGGTTCAAATTCCTAAGGAGGCAGAGAACGATGTCAGGTGGTCCAGGCAAAACATTGCGTCCGTATCCCACGGGAGACATCGAAGGAGCTGCGGACGACAGTGGCAAGCGACCTAAATGTAGAGGGAACACAGTCAAGCCAGAAACGGAGACGGCGACCAGCAGCTCTGCTCCCGCATGCCAGTCTGGTTTCGCCACTGGGATATCTGCATCGGGGGAGCAACAGATGGAGAGCCCAGCTCTTGTAACAGCATTGTGGCACAGGCTCGCGGCACTTGAAGCAGCTATGCAAGCCTCTACCCAGGCGCCCTCAGTTACAAGCCAGACGCCAGTTGTGACAAACGACTGGGAAGATTCGCCACCAGAATATGTTTCGCAGGCGGACACCCCCCCTGGACGAACCATGAGTCCACCGGGTCCAGCTGGCAAAACGTAAGTGTGCCTGAAACATTCTTTCGACTGGATGCCCACAGCCCACCACATCACATGTATTTGCACCTCATCATCGCATTCGCTTATTCCCAACTATCTTCGTTCTTTATACCGGTGTTGGTCAATTTCGACATAATTTTGCCCACACCATCCTTCACGATTTCGGACCATGAGGGTTTCATTCCCCACATTCGTTGCTGCCGCTTGTTTACCCTTTATACCTAGTTTCACAAATACCCGATCACATCAGTTGACAACCCACCACAAAGCACCGTTCCACCTTAATATTTCAAAGTTCCTGAGGGGACATGTCACTGTGTGCTAGGCCTACATCCTGGCCGCGAAGGTTGCAAGAAGCGCAACCGGCCTAATGTTCATGGCTACGCCTCCCATATAAGTGTGCGCCTACTTGGCCAACTTGGCCGAACGGCTTACGCGTGTCGCCGGCTGGGAATAGACCTGCTCCGTCAACCCGTGATTTATCGTCGGAGCGGGGCTTCGCCTTGGCCTACCAATAGTGTTTATCAGGAACTCCGCCTCCTGGAATTTACCGAAACACAGCAGACGTACAATGAAAAACATGGCTCACCAGGGAATAACATCCCACTTACTCAATCGACGCACCACGAAGATCCTGTTGCCCACACCTTTGGCTCACATATTGATGCCAATTTTGTTTTATAGTTTGTTTGTCAGTACCTTCGGGAGAGCCCTTCACGAAGGGCATGGTGAATGAGGCCACAATGAGTGCCAAGTATACGTAGTCGGTAATCCCCGAATGGAGTCTGGGGTCGAATAGGCGCTAAAGTAACCTTGAACACCCCAATACTCGCCTATTCCTCCCCCTATTGTTTTAATGTGCTGGTCTGCATTCTGTTTCTCCGAGGAGTCACCCCGTGGGAGTAGTATGGCGCCCCGCAAAACCAGAGCGAGGCGAGATTCATTTGGCTTGGAACTGAGGGAGGATGGCACCATTACGTTCGACCTCCCAAGGGAGAATCTGGAGATGAGCATCGCCAAGCCCGTAAAAAGCAACGTTCGACGTGGTGGAAATGCAGGAAGGACCACTTCAGTGACGGGCAGCAGTGACGGTAGCAGTGGTCATCGCCCTCGACCCCAGGGGCCGGAGCGACGGCAGGCCATGGTGTCTCCACCCAAAACGAGGCGTAGGCGGGACTCTTTTGGGTTGGAGGTGAGAGAGGATGGGACGCTTTCGTTGGACCAACTTCCGAATACTAGCGAAGTGTCGAGGGTGACGGTTACGAGACCTGTGGTTAGGGGTGTTCAGCGTAATGGGGAAGTTGGAATCAGCGATAGTGCCAGTCCTCGTATGGGCATTGGTTATGGACCTCACCAAAGTGATTTAGGAAGGATCAGGATATCTCCAGATAGCGCGGGACGAACTCGTTCTTCCGTTATTGGTGGAAACAGGGAATCCACCGCTCGCGCCGGGGGGACAAGTCACATTCATCGCAATGAGAACAATGGAATTAATCATGGGAGAAGCATCAACACAGATGGTAATCATGTTCAGAGGCGTGATGATGGTGGCGGTGATGGGCGGGGGGAGCACCAACCGTTTCGAGCAGTATCCGTATGTCAGCAATCCGCGACGACCGAAGGCAGCCGCATATGCAGCCAGAGCCAAAACCACGCGGGACCCTCTGTCACCTCTGAATTCATGGTGTCCGAGACACGGAGACGATCAGGTGTACGAGCAGAACAGACACAAACGTGGCCGACGGATGATTCGGAACTTGAAATATTGAGGGAACGAGTACGCAGGCTTGAGGCAGCACTGGTAGAACGTGCCCGGGCACCCAATGCGGGGAGTTTGGATGCACCACCAGCATACGAGTCGCGTCCCAGCTCTCCCATACCATGATGAGTCACAGTCAAGGAGCCCTGGGCCATTGTAGTAGTGCGGGGTTTTCTGTAATTTGCGTCGTATCTGATAGAAAATTGATGGTGAGAGTCACCTGGCGCGATCCACATAACAATATCCTGACAGTTCTCGATGCCAGAACAAGAAATTGAAACGTCGATGTTGAGCCCACGACGAGAAGACAAAAAGAAATCAGCTCACCCCAACAGCTAAGTAGCTCCACAAAAATAAACCCAGTACTGATTGGCCCTGAAGCGCCATCAGCCGCAATACCGGAGAAGCGTGAGAGGCGGTCATCCTGGTCAACAAGATCGCAAGAAAGCACAACAACCAGTCATGGCCAGAATCACACAACTGCCTCGCTCTGTGCTTCCTTGTGGGGCATGTTGGTCAGTGGGTCCACCCGGCAGCAGAGGTGAAGCATGGTTTACAAATATATTATAATCATAGGGACAACGTCTGATAGAAATCAATGTTCTCGACATTGACTGACTTGGACATTAGAACATCAATAACTTCAGTTCCATAGCGACTGCTGGCAAGTGTTCCCAAGTGTTCCCACACACTGCTAACACGAGCACAAAGCTGTGTTGAGGGAACAAGAAGCCTTTCGAAAAGCTATCCTTCCAACCTCACCACCTCTGAGCTAGTACCAACATTCGTAATGGCTGGAGCCATTAAGAACACACAAGGCATACCTACAGGCCTGCAGGCTGGCACGGGACAATATAATAATCTCAAACATCCACAAGCCATCCAGTGAGGGATCTTATTCCGAGAATTATCACTGATTCTCACTCCAGCCAATCCCAACTGCGATCTTCCCCAGTTTCCCTGGCCACGGTGCGGCACCGGCAACTATGATATACCCAATCACTCCTAGGAATACACCCCAACATCCGTGAGCAATCTCTGAAATTTACACTCCCAGTATTGCACCTGACTCAACAACGCGACACAGGCCATTAGTAATGGCCGCTGCAGCGACTGCTGCCGAGTCATCCTCCGGGCTCGTTGGGTCGGGTGCTTCCACCAGTCGCACGAGCAGAGCCACGTCAAGCCGACCGACGGCAACCACTTTCGTCCCAGTCCGTCCAACTCCAACTCCAACATCCGCCTTCCAAAGCCTGTCAAGCACTTTCAATCTGCCACTTCTCGCAGCAATAATAGTTCCGGTGTTCTTTGTCTTGGTGATTGCATCAGTCCTGTACCGAAGGTGGCGCAGGAGGGCTAGGGTGCATTCCGGTGGTAATACAGTGTTCGTGGTGCCTCCGGCTCCCGGACAAAAAGATTGGGTGCAGGGCGAATCTTTCGGTTTGCAGAGTGGAGTACATGGGATGGTATCTCCCATGAACAACACCTATCAACAAGGTAACGAAGTTGCAAGCGCATTTCATACTCCAGCTCTGGCTCCAACCTCGGATCGATACTATAATCAGCAACCTAGTTACTACCCGCCCAGCAGGAACTGGGTTCCAACGCGAGACGAGCCTTTTGTGCAACAAGTAACACCGGGTGGAATTGCTACTCACAATCACCCCACTAGTGAGAGTGGTCAAAGGGCGGCTGCATTGGCGGCTCAGCCCCCTAATCCAGACGTCGGGCATCAAAGCTCGAGTTGGAATGGAGGGCCAAACACTAGTCCGGCACCGCACATGCAAATATCTTCAGGTCAAGGTTCTAGCCAACGCAGCTATGCAGGACCTACCTATCCACAAGCAGTGCCTCAGGCCGACGGAGACCAAAGTCATCCCATGGAGCCATGGCACGAGAACCAATCAAAAGGTTCTGTTGTTCTGGCCTGGACACCCAACGTTGGGCCAGGAGCTCCGAACGCTGTTGCTACTCCTCCCGAATCAGCTCAGCAGGCTGAAGCATCAAGTAGTAGGACAGAGCCGCAATCGTCGGACAGCCCAGAACTCCATCTGTTGAGAGAACGGCTGCAAAGACTTGAAGTGGCGTTGGTCGAGCGCGCCCAACCTCCCAGTGAGGTCAACGTACCGGATAGACCTCCCCCAGCATACGACTCACGTCCTGCGTCTCCAGTAGACAGCTCGAATCAGGGCACTAGGTTGAATAGAACGGGAGGCACCACTTCATAGCATAGGATGGCGCATTTCCGACATAAGATATCACGTACGTAGTTAATTCGATACAAGCTCCTCTGTTCTGTCATCTCGGCAATGTTCGTTGATCTATTTTGGTTTGGGAGGGTCATCACAGGGAAAGCAACGAGAAGCGGCGGAGTACCCTCAGAAGAATGAGATTCCAGACTTGCCTGAAATCTGAAACCAGATGAGGGCTACAACCAGAAGAGACTCGGATGTTCAATTCAGACATTTATACCGCGGGGTCGTGGTATAGGTTTGCCATGGAGCTACCCCGGAGCTGTGATATAGACGCCCAGCTTGAGCAACAGGAAATAAGTCCAAGAGATGGAGTACTTAACGCAAGGCGAGAACCGCGATGATTTCCAATCACGTGGATTCCATATTTGGAATGCGAGGAGAACGCAAGACCTATGCCAGTTTACACCTAACGCCCTGAACCAGTTATCCTTTAAGAAGCTGCAATATCTCACAACTAAACATTGCACCATTTCCATTATTGCCACTAGGAATGACTGTGTGCTCCCTCCACCGTAATCATCAAAGGTAACAAGCATCCTAAGCAGCATGTCTCGGCTGGCGGATGAGTAGGAGCAACGCGAGGGGCTTCGGGGGTGTAACCCGTGACAACAACGATGGTTATTCTTCATAACTGCCTCCACTACCATTAATGGCCATGTGACTTGTGTTATCGTTGCAGAACCAGCCGTCCAGAATTCCATGCTGAATGTTTCTAGCTCAGAGTTCGAATTTTTCCAGCAGAATAATGGATTCTGCCTAATGTTCTCATCAACCCGGTGACGTAGTTGCTTTTGCGACCTCGTCCACATCGTTCGCATAACACATCGTAGCCTAGGATAGGTCGGTTAGACATTCTAGTGGATTCTTGGCATCACAGCGCATCAAATTTAATTTGCCTCAGCCACTATGGGGCACTGGAGCTAAAAATACCGGTGTCTCAACAAAACAACACTCATGGCAATCATACAGGTTCCTGAGATAATTCAGTAGGTTGGCTGTGCCGCAATGACAGGACCAGTAGCTGCAAGATATGTACACCAATGTGAAGATTACGAACACCCATCATCTCGAGTCGTGGACGCTGGGTATTGAGGGCGTGGGTTTCGGGGTAGCGACTCCATTGCTGTGAACATCTTGCTTTGATTTTAGAATTCTGACGAGATAATCAGACGGATGAGGGGCTTCCTGAACCATAGCACATAACCTGACGTTATCTTGATGTTATCCCACAATGTCCGGTATACTATATTTGAGCTATGTATAAGTATTGAGGCTGCATAGCGCGGCAAAACAACGTTAACGGCGATCACTTGAGTTGCTAAGACGATTAAACACGCTTATATATAGCCTACATAGTTAGTGATGTAAGAAGGAAGGGCTGCATGAGTATCTAGATATTTTGATTGAGAAACTGACAGAGAGGACCACGGGGAGTAGGGGAGGTATTGTCCACTGTATGAGACGCGAGGGCCCTATCTACGAGAAAAATTCAACGCAATATACATAAACCATAGCAAAAATGGAATCGAGTTCAATTATCGGCGATCAATGCGGTTTCGACAAGATCGCAACGCGTCGCCCTGACATCTTCTGCCCTGGAGGCGTCAATACCTCAACAAAAGGTCGTAGATCCAGGTTCATTTGGTTGCACTAGAAACGGGAGATGATCGTCGCTCTAAAACGGTCGCATGTCGTCACTAACGATTTCTTGTATGGAATACAGTAGGACAACGTATTTTGATTGGGTCAAATAAGTTACATAAATTATTGCAATAATACAGCATGCATGGTGTTTGAAAGCAATGAAAGACATAAATAACAAAAGGAAATACGAGAGATCACTTCCCGATCCATTTTGCGACATCATCGGCCCTCCGCCTCACCTCCCGCATTCCAATAGGCTCAATAGGTCTTGATCCACCCTCAGACCACCAATCCTCCGGCAATCGCTCGGCGCCAAACCATGTCTTCAACACATCCTCTGTAATAATCTCCTCGTGCTCATCACTATTATCCCCGCTCCTTCGTTCCGCCAAAGTATGTCTCCGCATCACCGCCCAGGAGAGTGCACACTCTCCCAAAGCGATTTTCTCATGGAATTTACTCAGTGGGCAAGGGAGCTCCTTTACCTCTTTTCATGATAGCGAGCGAGATCGACCAGAGACAGTCCGGGAGGGTGGCAGCTGCTTTGGCGGCGCGAGGCAAACGCGAGGAAGACGTTGAGGAGGTTCCTGTCTGGGGCGTGTGAGGGGACCGCATCTGGGTGGACCATAGATCCATCGTGTGCGATTTTCCAGTCCCCCCGCTCGGCAAGGGATGCGAGGTTGAGGCTCCAATGAGGTACAGGTACGGACCGCCTGGCCCAGGAGAACATTGAGTCAGACGATGCTGACATATTTCGTTTGGAACTGAATGTGATGGTTCCGGAGACGCAGAAAGCGACGGAGGTCAAAAAGAATCCAAGGGGATAAGATATGTTGTATACGTGTCTGAGGGCAGATACGAGCTCGAAAAATCCGATATCTATGCCATCTCGGGGACTAAAACGATATGGATAGGTGGTTAATGTCTGAGTGATGTCGAAATACGAGAGACGAATTACATGTATCCATGATTCGCAAGCGTGTTCAACGCCGGGCAAGGTGAACGAGAATGCGAAGCCTGCTTTGGTGACATATACTCGTGGCTTCCCAGCAGATTTTCTGTCGGGAGCGAGCAGAGGATAGTGTTTGGTGAGTCAGACATCGGCTGAAGTGGGCGGGGCTTTCTGGTGATTGCAAAGGCTTAGGAGGGGTGCTTTTATATCATATTGTTGAAACGAGCAATGTGACTGGTATGGGGTATCAACGATATGAGAGATAAAAAAAAAAGGCGCTGAATCAACACATCCGCGAATATGATAAGTGGCTATCCAGTCTGAATTGCCCCTGGGGACAAAGTGTGGTGGGTTATACAGACATAGTGATCTTGGTAGTGTTTCAGTGGAACGCGCTCCCTTCCATCATATGATAGAAGCTGATATAGAAGACGAATAATCTGTGAGAGATACTTATTCCATGGGATTGCAATGTCGATCGCCGCTCGTGGGCGCGCTGGCACAAACCTGTGCATAGCCGTAGGAATCATGTAACAAATCGATCAGCCGTTGATTAAGCTCTCGGATACAATTCGCTCCGACATCCGGCATTGTTCTCTCACATCGGTCGAAGCAACGTACGTACGTCGCAAACCACAACAGATCCGTGTAACCACTCCAGAAACAAGGGCAGCATTCAGCCGTCCACTTGACTATTGTGCCAAGCCTAGCCGCGGAGGATTGCATTTAAGTTTTTGAAGCGGCGCCGACGTTGAGACAAAAGGCCGAGCAATTTGCTAATTCAAAATCGAGAACAATTAAATAGAAACTGAAGAAATTCAATTCAGCCACTCGATCTGCTGCAATATCGATTTTGGATGGGCGAGTATAGTTAGTTTAGTGGCAAAAAGGATCCACGTTCGATGTCGTCGTGCCAACTCAATAGCAATTTGCGATTGTTGATGGCGTTCCCACCGTCAATTTAGTGTGTAGTTGGTATGCCACTAAGCGAAAGGGGCGTGACTCGTCAAAAAGCCCACAACATTACACAGCAGTAAGGACGTGAGGCTGCATAAAAGTGTGGTGCGTGCTCTTTTCTTCTTTTTGATTGTTACCGTTGTCCTCTATGAGCCCCCCTGTACGAACAAAGTTGCCCCTGGAGCTCCTCCACTACATTATCTTGATGGTGGTTACCAAGAGTATACATTGCATTGGTACCCGTTGTGGGACGCAGTGGGATATTCGGGTCTTTACAACCATCTCTAAGGTCTCGACATTGTTCGATGACATCGCACACGAGCTTATCAGGAAGATTTTCGGGCTTGTCGACGGAGACGGTGTACGGAGGTGCGTGCTTCTTCTCATACTTCCCGAATGCCGGTCCATGCTTGAGCCTGACTGACAACCAAACGCGTTCCTGTAGCATCATAGGCGGTGCAGAGAAGCTGATGAATCAGTTCCATCAGCTTGGCAAACCAGAAGGATGGCCCGAAGTTGCCAGTAACTACCCAAAGCAATATCCATCGCATGTCTTCAATGCGTATGCTTTGCTGACCTCTGCAATTTACCTACGACAAAGTGCCACGAGTTCGTCTGTGTGGGCGTTCCTGGCCACACAAGATGCCGCTAGAACGGCGCTACGACAAGTTAAACACTGGCCGATTGCGACGCGGGAAATTGCGTCCGCTTTACATCTACGCTGTAGTCAAGAGATGGAGTTGTTGGACGGAGGTGAGACCGCGTCTTTGTTTGTCTGACGCTGTGAAGGCTGAATGCATCGGTAGGTATCGCCCTCGTTCGTGGCTGCCAACAAGTTGAGTCCCTGCTAGACGAATTACCCGCCAGTAACGGCGGACCATTAGACTCACTGCCAAGGGAGGAGGAAGAGGTAATGCTCACTGCCCTAACTTAGAAAAGATTCAGCCGACCTGACCATTACTTTGACAGGCTAAGTACACAACATTGACCGAGACTTTGCGCACTATTGAGACGGCCGCTACAAAATATGACGAGGGGTGTGTGTTCGTTGAGACAAAACAGCCCAGAGCTGTAGAGGTAAGTCAACAAGTCCCTCTCTTCCGCTTAATACGATGTTCACATGGATGTGTGAAGCTACCTGGCGTGGTTCAGACCTTATGCAAGGTTTTCCGTAGGTTCAACGACAATCAGTCTCCCAGCTCCGCGTCTTCCACTAAGAACCTGCTCTCGCATTGGATGACTGATTGCTCGTTCCTGAAGAACCTCGATCTTGGATATCCCATCTCATTCTCGTTCATTTACTAGCTCGGAACACGGCTTCGCTCTTTTCTATCTCGTGTTGGGTTCTGGCCCTCGAACGTTCTTACATCCCCGCGGGGTCTGGTATCCTGGGGCTGTGAAGCTGTTATCAATGACTAGTTGTCGTTATGACCTTTGTATCTGTAGTATGCGCAATGTCATTCCTAATGACATCCATAAGTGCTATGACACTTGGACACTGCAGAGTAGTACTATAGTACACTGTTACACCCTTTTGAGTCACATCATCCACCTTCACCTTGGATCTCACATTATGCATGGATACCACCCTGCCGAGGGGCATAGTCACTTTATATAAACTTAACGCTATACCCACTGCTAAGGGGCAGTGGGTATGCTCGTAATTAGTAGCTGTATAGAAATAAAGAGTCCAACTTTCAGCAGCAAAAACTTAATCACGTGACAAGGTCGCGAGCCTAGAAGCATTTTTCGCGTTTCTAACTTCTCGGTCGACTTGACCACTTCTCACCTTCCTCCCAACTTCCACAACAATGTTCAGCAACCTCATTCGCCAACAGGCCCGTCTCGCGCTCTCGACCAGGCTAACTGCACCCCTCCACCACCACTCCCCAAAATCCCTCCTTGCGCTCACAGCCGCTCAAAAGTCCCAAATAGTTTCCCAGCGGACATTTTCCATCTCGCGTTCGCTTTTTGACGAGACAGGGCTTAATGATCTTCTCAAAAATGATACACCAAAGGATGAGGTGAAGGTCGATGAACAGGCCGAGACTGTGGACGTGAAGGAAGAGACCAGTGCTCAGGCTAAGAGCGCCAAGGAGTTGGAAGGAAGAAGGCAACCCACGTTGTACGTGGCGAACTTGCCTTATAGTACCGAGGAAGGAGAGTTGCGCGAGATTTTCGCTCCGTATGGTGAAATTCGGCGCATCACTTTCGGTACGTCTTTCGGCGCCGCTTCCGTGCTTACCTTTAGCTGACGATCACACCCTATCCCCACCTTTATCCAGGTGTTGATGCTGACGGTCGTCAACGAGGCTACGCCTTCGTCGAGTTCGCGTCTTATAAAGAAGCCAATGCGATTGTCCGGTCGGCCAAGGACGAGCCTTTCGTCATTTTTGACAGGAATCTCCTTGTCCGTTTTCCCGAGCATCGATATGAGCGGAGACAGCGGGATAAGCTTCCAATGCCAACGAAGCAGTTGGGGAAACCTAACAACACGATTCATATTGCCAATTGGCCAAGACCCGGTAATCATGATTCGTTGAGAGAGTTGTTCAAGGAGTATGAGAATCATATCGTGCGGGTACACTTCAGTACGTACTACTCTACCCCTAGTTGAAACCTGGACTGACATGTGGAATAGTGAGAGACGTTACTGGCAACTTTACCCAAAAGGCCTTTGTCCAGTTCACGGAACTCCAATATGCCGTCGCTGCCCTTGAAGCGTTCCAGGAGAAACACGTACATGGAACAAATTTGAAGATTTACTACGCTAAGGAACGCAGTAGAACGCCACAACCCGAACGACGATCTGAAGTTGAACAGATTTTTGACGCTTAATTTATTAATACCGACTACCCAACCCTTTTTGCTTTGGTATCATGTATCCCCGTATCATGAGTCATTCCACGTCTCTAATACCGTCCAATTTATCGCATATACACTAGTATATAATCTGCTACCGCACACCCCAGTCAATCCCTATTCTTGCATTCTCTTGAGACCAATAGATGTTAATCATTAGCAGCTGCAAAATAGCTCTGCGAAATGATCATATACACATCAGAAACTAGGCCATGAGGTACATCTGCCAAAACCTACCTCACGCTCTTCCAGAAATTCCAGGTACGTCAGTGCAATTGCGATCCAGAAACTGGTATCAACACCGAGTAAGATTTCTTCCGACCTGTCTATCTCCAACAGCCCCGTTAATGAACGAACGGTAAGCACAGGTGTCTGGTCGTGGAATGTAAGCAACGGCGCATGTAAGGGTACTACCGTTGCGGAGTTAGAAGAGGCCGAAGCTGAAGTCGTCAGTGCCACCGTCGACCGGGATGCATCAGCCGCAGGCAGGTTGAGCGCATACGGCGGTGGTGGGGATAACGGTGTGTTCAAAGGCACGCGAGACAACGTGAACGAGTTCGAATGGGTGGGGCTATGCGACTTGAGCACCGAGAGCGCACGAGCGAAGAATGATTGTTGGGATGATGGGCTTTGGGGCTTTGGTGGTGCACTTGATGGTGCGAGTATGAACTGCGTGATTTGCGACTGGGTATTGGGTCCTCCGCGTTTCGTTGGATTGGAAACAACTGACGGTGGACGGAGATGTGTAGCGGGAGGCGTGGGTGGGTAGGAGTGTATGCTTGCTTGGCTGTCGTCGTCTTGTAACGTCAAGCTCCTTTGTATCGGTCCCGGTGTACTTTCAGGTGCTGGCGTTGGGTTTGTCCGAGAGGAGAACGACAGGGAAGCGTCGACATGGTAGGGCGAGTCTTGCGGAACAGGTATGAGTGGTATGAAGACGCCTGGGGGGAACGTTGGTGCTCGTAGACGGATGTACCACCCGCGGAAGGGACGATGGATGGTCCAGCAAACTCTGGATGTGTGATTATGCTACAGGCCAACATGTCGTATTTAGTAACCCTAAGCCATCTTGCAAGAAGTACGACTCACGACGACCTGTTCAATAATCTCATTGTCACCCAGAAATCTTTCCTTTGCACGAGGTCAATGTTAGAGGACACGGCCTTTGGAGAGTTTTGGTATACCTTAAACCAGACTACTCTGTCTGGTGCTCCCTCTTCATAGACGTTTACTCGCATATCCTGCAACACGTCCGTGCTTTACATCAGATTAATGAGGTAGCGTGTTCAGCAAACATGAATAACTCACGTTCGAATAATAAAACGACTAGTACCTCCAGAAGGTCCAGGCTGCATGGTGAGCGTTGTGTATATCGGAGTTGGATGGAAACGGAGTTGAGAAACTCAAGTGGTCTTGGTATCGAAGGATGTGTTTACTCTGAAAGATGGAGACAAACAGCGGACGATCGGAGATCCGAACCTTGTTCATTAACTTCATTTCTTCTGGCCATCCCGAGCAACACCTGACTTCGCGCGGGGATCAGACGGATGTTAAACAGACAGGTGGTCATAAAAGTGCATTAGAAGACGATGGAATGGAAAGCAAGTATCAAAACACGAAGACCGTAAACGTCCCACTTCCCAAAGGGAATACAAAGTAAAGGATATCCGCATGTCCACCCAAACCGAATAATCACAGCCTCTTCAACGCCTTCTTCCTCTTCTCGGCGTTCGTAGTAGCGCTCCCTGTCGCGGCCCTTTTCACAGCTTTTGTAGCCCCCGTTGGTAGAGTATTACTCGCAATGCTTAACCCCATACCGGGTGCCGGCTTACTGTTCCCTCCGACATTCGCATCGGCTGTAGCCAGAGGGGAAGGTGATGGATGGCGCTCCTTGTCCTTTCCCATGCCTTCCTTCTCCGTTGTCAGAGATGCTTTAAGCGGGTGTGGCTGTGGAGGTGGAGAAGCGGACTTTCGTGTAACAACAGGGAGAGGTAGGAGAGGAGTAGGCGAAACGGATGAAGGAGCGGTTGAGGGTGATGATGTAGTCGTGGGTGTGGACGTGGCAGATGATGGGGTCGGCACAGGTTTAGAGGAGGATGTAGAAGTAGAGGGAGTTGAGGATTCAGCGGGGGAAGAGTCGTTGAACTCAACAGGCTTGACGCGTGGTGTCGCGTGCACACTCGTGATCAGTTTGGCACGACTGCAGTAGCTCTCGTAGTCCTCGAGGAGAAGCTTCCCCGCCTCTTCGTCTAGCGCGGATTCGGGGTTGGGGTATATGAGGAGGCATTTTACGGTCACTAGGATGTGACCAATGCCGTACGATGATTGCCAGTCTTTCTTTAGAGTATTAACACAGATTTCACCTGCGTTTGAGACGTTGGGGTGGAAAATCTTGGTAGCGAACCAACCTGTTAATGATTGTTGAGTTGACCGATACTTATAGAGGAGATACCGACATTTTGGTGGTGCCGCAGGGAATTCCTCCGTGAACTTGAACTTGACCTTGAAATAACCACCGGCATAGGGAGTACCCTCTAGGTTACCGGGAAGGGTACGAAATCAACTATTTTGATCAACCGTCATGATGATATGATGCATACCTGGTCCCTCAAGTATACCAGTGACATCCAGCATGTCCTCTTCGTTGGTTTGAACGCGAATTCCTTCGGGAGGATTCTTCTTGAGCTCAGCGAGCTCTCGCATCAAACGGCGTGCAACTGCAGGAGATACCTGCATAAACGTGTTAACACAAAATCTAATATCGCCAATAAGCACATACCATATTTGAATGAGGATTGAGTACAACGAATTCGGTTGAAATGTTCGAGGAAAGAGTTCCTGCGAATCTGAATCGCGGTTTGCAACGTTGCTCACGTGGCTTATGATCGCTTTGTAACACTGCTGGAGCACGACTATATAAGAATAGCAGATATCCTGTATTTACGTGTCAAAATATCAACAAACCTTATATCCGAACCAGATATCTTGAATATCATATCCCTTAACATTCGAGAGATATCATACATATCGTCCGGATATAAAAAGCCGAGGAAGCCAACATATCACCTGAATATATTCGTGCCAAAGATATTTATTGTATTTGCTGACTATATTAACGGTTCATATCAGAATTATTATCAAGTTACATATCGTGTGAACGATAGATAAGATATCTTTTGGGAGATACAAGGAACAATATGTTGGTTATTATAGAAAATATACAGGAATACGATATTATACATAGCGTGTGTTATATATAGACTACCAAGATATTATGATACATCTTCTACATATTACAATGTATGATATTCTTCGCGCGCTGCGTGCGTTCACAGCGGACGATCAGAGCGTGATTCGTGTGCGATTTGGTCCGTCCAACGATGAGCCCAACTACAGTCCAAGAGAAGCGGAGTCCAAGAAAAGTGAAGTCCAAGGAAAGCGTCCAAAAAAGCGAAGTCCAACATTCTACACGTCTACGTTCAGATTTAATGAGCATTCGAATTTCGAGTTGAAATCAAAATTCCTCCAAGTTGTGGACGGATTCCACAACGGTCTTTGCCTTTCGTTTGGCGGCGGTGGGAAATGAATCGTTGCAAAAAGGCGGTTGTTGTTATCGAATATTCTCATTGTCGAATGGAGGTGTGGCGTCGAGCGCGAAATGTGAGGTAACGAACTAACAAGCAATGTCAAAGTACAGCGATTTACAACGTCGGAAGTACTTACACCAGCGCGAATTTCAGATCTCCGCGAATGCCTTGCTTTCTTTTTCTCCTCATGAGCGGCTTCCAGCACTCTTGAATTGCGAGCGTGAGGGTATTAGTATACTCGGTTGTGAGGCGGTTTTGAGGGATGGCCTTGAGAGTATAGAGAGTGAGGCGGAGCATCTTGTGTCAGTTGGAAGGAAGCAAGAGAGGAGAGATCTCCCGCGTGCGCCATACAAATCGCTGACGAAGCGATAGCTGTTCTCGCGCCCTCATTCTCTGCCCTACCCCCGATTTTGTTCATAACCTGCGTCCAAATAGATTCATGTAAATGCCTTTGTTATCTACAAAAGGTGGCATCGACTGGTTTGCCCTTTGCTCATCGACACTGACATCCGCAAGACATGGTGCGTCGCTACGATACGCGCTCCCGTATAGGTCATTAACAAGAAAAAGGTACTACCCTCATAGACGTTCTTGCATTCCCGATCTAGTTCGTCCGCCTCAAAACCAGACCAGCGGCAAGACCCACTCTGCGCTCCAAGACGTCGTAACCTGCGAGTACACCATCCACCTGCATAAGCGTGTGCATGGACGCTCCTTCAAAAGCGCGCCCCTTGGGCAGTGAAATCCGTCATCGAGTTTGCCCAGAAGGCCATGGGTACCTCGGGTGTCCGTCTCGACCCCAAGCCTAACCAGGCTGTTTGGGCGCAGGGTATCAAGTCCGTTCCGCACCGGCTGTGTGTCAAGCTTGAGCGTGAGTGGGATTGGTTGTGGGAGGATGGATAGCGAGTTGCTGATGAGGGTTTAGGGAAACGCAATAACGATGAAAATGCCAAGGAGAAGTTTTATGCCTACGTCTCTCATGTTCCTGTAACATCATTCAAGGTGAGCGGGAGTCGCCTTTGCATTCCAAGCGAAAAGCTTATGATTGTCCGTGAAGGGCCTCCAAACAACGGTTGTTGATGCGGAGTAAATCCATAGTTGTACGCCACTCCCCGGTCTTCTGCTCTTGTTGTCGTCCCTCCATAGCATGATAGCGATGTATGCACGCCATTCTACCCTATGCTATGCCCCGCAGTACCTCCCCAAAAGCATTACGCATGAATGATACGATTATCCTCAAGTTTGGGATGATGTTCCTATGAAGATTGAAGTGCTGTTTACGTGTATGCTGAACCTCGTGAGGACGTGGACCCGCCCAGGTTTGGCAAATCCGGTGGCCCCCAAGGCATATAGGAACTATCACACTATGGCTGAGCGATTGAACAGGGTTGAGATCAACCGGTATAACTAACATCTCAGATCTCATCCCTTACCCATTCCGTCTTCCTTCTTTCTCTATTCCTGACTTGCTCTTGTTAGCCAGCGCTACCAGAATGTTTTCATTGCTCTGTATTTTTATCTAGCAATGGGTGACCCCTCTCCCTCAATTGCACGGCGTCACAGCCACTGGACAATACAATCTGATAAAGAACTACATTACACTGCTCTTACTTGCAGCACCGGATGAATTAGGAATAGGCGGCAACAATTCCATCGGCGCAGCACCAAAGGACGAAGTAGGCTTGAACGGCTTCAACCCCGCGAATCCCGTCATCTGTGGCTTCAACGGCGCAGCAGCGCCTGCACCCGCACCTGCACTAGTACTAACACCACTTCCAACACCAGTGGGCAATGACGTCGTAGCCGAAATAGAGTTCACATTCGCACCCCCTGCATTCGTCGAACCCCCAAACAAAGAATCCGAGAATGTCGATCTTGCATTAGTGGTCATAGGCGAGATCGCCGTCCCGCCAGCAGCATTGGGTTTGGCATTGGAGAACGCAAACAATGACGCGACACTACTTATATCCGTCCCACCTGGATTCAGCGCACTGTTGGCAAAGTTGAATCCACCCGTGCTGCTCAAGTGGTGTTCAGTATGAACTGGAAGATGTTGAACTTCACTTTTGCATCATACAGTGCGGTGTACTTTAGTCCTTTGCTAAATGGAATGGAGCAGATAAAACCATGACCAATAACCTGAAAGAAACACCTCCACTTCCCTTCCCTCCTCCTTCCTTTTTCCTTCCAGACAAGCAGGGGATAGAAATATTGGCACCAAAGAACATGGAGATATGCAACATTATAAGAATGAGAAGAAGTGGATAGCATAGGCGAAATGAATGCAACAATGGGGACAAGATAAATGTTCTGATAATAAGGTCCTTAACCAGGATATTGCTTCCAACTTGCTGAGTGGGGTTTGTACTGTTTAATTCCTGCACGGTCAAGATATGATCGGATGTTCGCAGCTGTTTTGTTCTTGAGAAGTTCACGAGTGGAAATCGGAGAGTCGGACTCCAGACAGACGATGAGGATGGTTGGCTCGACGGCATCATCAAGATCATGCATATCGACACCGTATTTGTTCAAGAGGTCATCATAAAGGAAGTCCAGCGCGAGGTCGTATTCTTCGCGCTTGTATGATTTCCCCGTGAGATGGTAGACGAGGTCAAAGACCTGAAAGGAGGTGATTGTGTAGCCAGCGGCGTAGTAGGGCATGGTTCAAGTTAGACGGGAAGAGGGTATTAGCGCCGGAGTGGTAGTGAAAACGGATGATGCTAAACAGGTGGCAGGCGCGGTGCGGAATAATTAGACGAGTGCAGCGCGAGGAACAAAAACCGTTGGGTTGGAGGGTGCTTCAGGGCAGATGCTGCGAAAGATCAGACAATGTGGTTAAGCGCCGGGAAAGCAGAGAGAGGACACACTGACTCGTCCACACCGCCAATGGTCAAAAAGTACTCGATGCTCAACGGGGTTTGCAGAATGAAAGTGGAGCGTGTGTTGTTGGGAGGAGGATGGGGGAAAGGTAATAGCAGCACGACGTGGCGACGCTAAGCGGCCCTGAGGTGTGAGCCAAACAATAAACAGTCGATATATACTTCTGCGAGCCCAAATTCAACCAAGAGCGAGTGGACGGATGCACCAATATAATACATGCATGTCCAAGCGCAATCCTGCACCACACAGTAGCTCGAGAACGAGATGGTTGTCATCGGCGTAGTACCGCTGTTCGGCGAGGAGGCTATCAAGCATTGTGTGGAGATCGGACGATGGCTAGTCGTGTAAGCGTCTATCCGTCATCCTCCTCCCACTAATCGGACCACCGACACCTCCGTTCGATACACCCCAGCCCTCCATCCATGAAAACGGCCTCGTGACTCGACGAACAACACGACACGAACGCCTATTGGGCGTTCATCAAAAATCGCAATCCATATAAGGCAAGAAGTAGACCACTGCCTCAACACCCCACTCAGTCATCGCCTCTTCACTCCCCTCGCGCCATTTAATTTCGGTCCCTTTCTTTCTGTTCAATTCAACTCCACCTATAATATTACAAATTGTAAACATTTTTCTAAGTTTTGGATTCGTCCTTTATTCTCCACCCAGTTATTTCGTTGTTATCTTCATTTCTGTGATTTTTTCTGACTCGGTTTCTCCTCTACGGACCTCGTAGTGTATCCCACGGATCTCATCCGAATATTAACCATAGCCCGTAGGTACTTCGTGTATAAATACGGCGCTGTAAATACCTACAAAATCATCGAAATATTAGTTCTTTTCTCCCTATCTCCTCTCTTCATCCATCCTCTGCCTTCGTCGCTCTCCATCGATCCCATCCCACCTTACGGGTCGAAGTCCTAGCGTCAGATGGACGCTGACGCGCTCGCTACTTAACGAAATTTCCCCTCTTCAATTGTCAGATCTTCATTCCGATGCCGTTCCCAGGTGCTCCGAAGGATACGAGGAACTGAACAACGGAGGCTAATAACGGAGACCCCCTAACCCCTTACTCATTGGACGCACAATGTCGCCATTTCAAGAATAAATGCTTCTTACAGGGTTCCTCATGCCCCAGCATACCGCAATGCCAAACGCCGCAAACCCGTTCGGTATTCAAGGGCAACAACCATCTACCGCACCAGGGCATTGTCCATTCTCGACGTTCCTCACGACTCCCGAGCAGCAAAACTTCCTGCAACCCCAAGCGACAGGGGTTAATTCATTCCGTCAGAGTATACTAATGCCCCAGACAACAGGCGTGGCTCTGTTCAGAAATTTGAACGTTCCTCAACGCCCCACATTGACGACCAAGAGCGCTTCACCACCTGCGAAGCCCCTCAGACCCCTTATGACAGGAACGAAGAACCCCTTCGGACCCATAATCAAACCTGCTCCACCAGTGCCGAAACCACCTACGCTGGCGGAGTTGGTTATGGGTCGACCTCCCTGTTGCTATTTGGAGAAAAGTAGACCTCGCCGTCGATTACCCAAGCGCGGCCTTCCATTACGATTTC
>JAEUWR010000393.1:0-26165 GCA_018524895.1 Podaxis sp. C-F-101400
AGATATACCCCAGATTAAGCTCCTTTACCAAGGGAGCACTGCCACCTTCAGCCAGTATATCAGTCTTGGGCCAAGCATCCAGCTTAGTCACACCATTACAGTGTGACATCACTACATGACTTGCTGTATGGCTGAGCAGAATGCCCACACTAGCCTGGTAGATCTCTTCCCAAGATCAGAAAGTCAGTTTGAACCCCTGAGGGTACCAACAATCTGGCCACTTGGAACCTCCCAAGACCCAAACAGGACCATATATAAGCAACCACACTTTGTGTACCAGTAGCCCCCAAAGAAATGCATCCCCAGGGGTTTGAACCCAGGACCACACAGCTGAAAAGTCTGGCAGGAATTAAGCCTACATCCAAACCTCTCGACCATATGGCCAACCAGTCACAGTATATCAAGGAATTGCTTGAACAGTTCAAAATAGACAATTGCAACACTGTCAAGACTCCTTTACCACCTGGACTTGAGCTCTCAGCTGACCTACCCACTCCCAAGGAGCAAGAAGACATGAAATCCATTCCTTACCTCTCTGCTATTGGTTTCCTACAGTATCTAGCCACCATGATGCATCCAGACATCACTTATGCCATCTCCTACCTTGGGAGGTTCAATCATAACCCATCTCCAAGGCACTGGGCAGTTGTGAAGCATTTACTTTGCTATCTAAGGGGAACTATGGGCTACAAGCTGGTGTACAAGGGAAATGATGATGTAGAGCTCTTCCAGATGTTTTCTGATGCTTCCTATGGCTCCTGCAATGCTATAGGACATGCTACAAGTGGATATGTGACTCTAGTGAGTGGTGGAGCTGTAGGATGGTCCTCAAAGCATCAGGGATTTGTCACTCTCTCAAGTACTGAGGCAGAGTATGTAGCAGCTGTTGATGGAGGAAAGGAGATCAAGTGGATGAGGAACATTCTGACAGAGTTTGGCTATCCACCTTCCCTTCCCTCAACTCTCCACATTGATAACAAGTCAGGTATCAGTGTTGCTAAGAATCCTGAGCACCATGGCAGGATGAAGCACCTGGACTTGAGGTTCTATTGGCTCTGGGAGGCAGTAGCTGATGGAGTTATCAACCCAGTCTATGTTCCTACTGATGAGCAGCTGGCTGACATTCTCACCAAGGCTGTCTATCCCAAGACTGTCAACTTTGCTGTTCCATTGCTTGGTCTCTCTTCATAGTTAGACTGTTTGGATCAGGGGGGTATGTTAGATTAGATGTGATTAGTTGATCCTCTCACAGTCCTGAAGTAGATAGACCCTGTAGTCAGGTGATATGTTGGACTTAGAGCAGACCTGTGGATGTCAAGACTCCAGTCTCTTACAGTCATCCACAGTTTGTTTTAGTAATTCCTGGTTGTTCTCTTAATCAAATCATTTCCATTTCTTTGCTGTTAGGACTGTCTCTGGTCCCCCTACACTGTTACAAATATTGCAGAACTCAAGGTTGCCAAGGAAACCAAAGAGACCAAAGAGTTACCCTTCAAGGAATGGGATCTGATGAAGTGTATGATGGTAAGTCTTTGGCAGGAGACAACAGAACTCAGGCAGACATTGGATTGGGAGATATATGAGAAAGTGGACAAAGCATGCCAGTATCATGGAGTATACTTCCCTTGCAACAATGATTTGTGATGAATGCTAAATTTACCACTTCTATTTTTAGACACTTCCTAATATTAGGACTAAGTATAACTTTTGACTCTTCTGTCAGATTTGTATTGCATCAATTATGTTCACTCTTGCAGACTCTCACCCTATGACATATGTCCTTCTCTTCTATGATCTATGCCCTATGCCTTATGCTTTCCTTTCTTATGTTTCCCTCCTCAGTTTTGCCTCTTATATTACATTTGATCTACTTCCTTAAGTAGTCATTTGGACTCATATATGTATACTGCTTGGACCTGTAGATTAGACAAGTCTAATCTTAATGTGTGTTACCTCCTCCACTCTGAGTGAATCAGTAGCCATGATAAGTCTACATCTCTTTGCCCTTGTCTTAGTGTCCTCTCTGGCTTCTTGTCAATGTTTGTTCTATGGAGTGTGCAATCTACACAGGTTCACTGCCTAGAGTACAATGTAAACAGCCACCCAAGGTTAAATGAGCAGCTACTTCTGACCTGTAAAGGACAAGTACTACTACTCACCCCTTTTACAAGGATAGCCCTCAACTTAGGCATTGTTGAGCCAAAGAAGAAACCTTGTAACATCAAGATTAGACTTCCCTTGTGTGCCCAATTCCACATTGTAATATCTTCCTTGATTACTGTTCTCATTGCCTTGTGCTGTGTGAGTAGTCACTCTGAGGTTCTCATTGCTTTGTACTGTGCCATCAGGACATTGTTGGTTCTCATTGCTTCATGCTGTGCCTAAATATATCTACAGAGTGGAGCTGGAAGCCTTCTCTAGCTGCTAGAGCTATAATGAGTCTCAGAGAGGCAGGATGAAATGTAGGGGCAAAAACTTCAGTATAGTCATAGCCAGGATGTTGAGAGTAGCCTTTAGCAACCAAACGAGCCTTGTAGCATTCCACAGAGCCATCAGAATTGTGCTTGACCTTGAATACCCAGCCAGAGTCAACTACTTTCTTCCCTGGAGGTAATTGAATGATTTTCCAGGTGTTGTTGAACTCCAGGGTGAAGATCTTGTTGTCACAGGCTTCTATCCACTGAGGGGCATCAGGAGACCTCATAGCAGCCTTATAGGTGTAAGGATCAGGCCCAGAAATGCTTCCAGAGAACTCTACCTCAGCAAAGTTACTATCTGCATAAAACCCAGCTTCCTTGTCACTTTCATCACTTCCTTCATGCAGGGTAGGTGTCTTAAGCTTCCACCATTCACCTGGCAGTCTCTGGATGCAATTTGAGCACCTGGAAAGGTGTGGAGGTTGATTTGGTGGAGGAGCACTTGGAGGTATTCTAGGAGGCTCAGGAGGTGCCAGAGTGCTGAGATGCTGCTGAGATGCATCTGAGATGCAGTCTAGTTCATCATCCTCATGATCCAGAGTGATTGGAGCATTTCCTGGCATCCTAGGAGGCTCAGGAGCTTCTAGAGGCTCTGGTGATGCTTCAGGGTCAAATTGCTCCTGTTTTGCATCCATTTTACACCCAATTTTGTCTCTAGCCTCTTGCAGAGGACCAGGAGCATCTTTTGGAGTCTGGAGAGGCTCTGGAGCAATTGGAGTATCTCTAGAGGGCTCTAAATAATACTCTACATCACCCCCCTCATCTGCTAGAGGTAGGATAGTCTCTAGAGGTCGAGGGAGCAAAGGGGAAGTAATAGAAGAAGTAGTGGAGTCAGGGGAAGGTGGAGGGCCAGCAAATGAAGGTATAGTATTCATTTTTGCTCTAGACAGTCCAGGGAAGTACCTTTCATCAAAATCTGCTCATTTTTCTTTTTTTCTGTTCACCAATTTATATACTGGTGCTCGAGTGCAGTCTGGTTGTAGTGTACAACAAGTGTGGCTACTCTACATAAGATGATACTAGGGATAAGCTCCCTGCAGGCTGATGCATGCTTGCCTCCCAAGGGCTACCAAGTGCAGGAGGAAGGCAGTGCATGAGCACTGCCAGACAAGCTACTCCCCAGTCCAGTCCTCCTGTCCACCTCCTGAGGCCCCTGGAAGCCAATCCCTGAGGGGACCTGCAACTAGAATAATGGGTCAGTTCCCAGTTAACCACTACTAGCAAAAGCTGGCAGATACCAAGGGTGGCAGTCAGATAAGCATTAATTCACCATAAAGGACTTGAGGGCTAGGCCCAGGATTTATAACTAGACTGGGTTTGGCAGTTATCCAATACCTGAGGGATTGGTCCTGAAGGTAAACACCAAGACATTTTTCTTCAGGAAGTCAATCAGGTTGCCCAAATAGATGGGCCCCTTGATGTGGTGTTTGAAGCATTTGCAGTGCTGCTTTTTTTTTTTTTTTTTAAATCATAGTTTATTGCACTAGACTAGCTAATACAAATGGGCACGCAGTAGCAGTCCCAAGAATGAAACTAGAGATAGAAGAAATGGGAATAGTAAAGAAGTAGGAGAAGCAGAGATGAGGGACGATAAAGAAATCGACTACAAGATATGTGGAAAGAAGAAGAGAGAACTAACGAACTAACTTAATCAATTATAAGATGGGATGATGGGGAGTAAAGGAAGAGAGTAGGAGAAGGGTAGTCTTTCTAGTGAACATCTGGGATGCCATTGATGGCGAGTCACTCTCTTCTGGTAAGTCGGTGGGTGGTGTGTTCCTCCTGCATAATAGGGCCTTGAATCTGGTCAGCAAATGAGAAGGCAGTTGGGTTGTGGTCGAGGAAATTGATAAGCCAATAGAAACCATCACAGGCTCCTATTGGATAGTGGTAGAGGGGACAGTTGTCAAGGATATGGTCCTGAGTTTCAAGCACTTCCCCACAGGGGCAGGAAGTGATATAGCACCCTGGGAAGAAGCGCTGTCAAAAGGCACCAATAGGTGCATGATTAGTGACACACTGAGTAAAGTGCATGCAGAGTTGGGTGTTCTTGCCAAGAGGTGAATTGAGCCAAGTTCCACCATTGGCATACTTGGGCATGAGAGGTTGCTCGGCAGGATTGATGAGATGGAGCCATGAATGACTGCGGTGGGTAGGTTTGTCCATGAGCAAGTGCCATAAAGAGAGGCATTTGCAGGTGTAGTAATTGTGGATGAAACTGATGGATGTGCAGTAAGGCTGTCGTCTGTTGTTAAGAACACAGAGGGATTTGGCGAGCTGATGTGCTTGGAAGTGGATCAACCATTGAGCTGCAGAGGGAACTGACCAGAAGTGGATATGATTGGAGGAGGAAGAGAAGAGCCATTGCTGAATGACAGGAGCGACTGTGATAGCATCTTGATGAGCATTGTGAGGACTGTAAGTGAATAGTCTTTTTGCAGATGAGATGGAGTCTGTAAAAACTATAATAGAAGAGCAATCACGAGAGGAAGCAAGAGAAATGGAACTAGATAGTCTGAGACAGAGAGTGTAGGACTCAGAATCAGAAGATGAAACTTCACTGCAAGGGTGGACAGAAGAGGATAAAATGTCTGAAGGAGATGAATTAAAGACTAGGAAAGCAGAAGTAGTGGAGAGAGAAGGGTTGAGAGGGACAGAACCATCTGTAGCTACAACTAAGGAGACAGGAGAGGAAAATGAAAGGTCTTGGGCATGAGAAGCATTAGCGATATGGAGGGCCATGGCACCTTCTTTTGAAGGGTTAGGACACTCGATGAATTTGATTTGTTCACTAAATAAGTCCAGTAGATGCTGGCCAGGTTTAGTGCATGGATGAAGACGCTGAAATCAGTCTGTGACCAATTGGGTGTCTGAAACGAAGTCAAGTGCCATTGAGCACTGTTTGGTTGAATGGGCATCAAGAGGGTCAATGTCCCTCATGAGGAGTTTAAGGGGGTGGGAGGGGGGAAGAGTGTGAAAGTGAAGGGAACTCCATTTAGCGAGTTTGAACAGATGGAGTTGGATGGGGATGAGACTGGCAATAGCCTCAACTCCTCCAGTGGGGGTGGTATGGAATGCACCAGTGATCCAAAGGGTGGCTTGACATTGCATGTGTTGGAGGGACTTGATTAGTCTGCAGTATCTAGCATTGTGGTGGAACCAGAGATGATATCCATATGTGGCTATAGGAACCACACAGGATCGGTAAAGGAGTCTTTTGTGAAGGGGGGAGAGACCATGTATAGAATTACCAAGCATGCACATGCAGCGGACAGTGGAAAGTGCCTTGGTTGAGTAGAATCGGACATGTTCCTTGAAGGTGAGGCCTCTGTCAAACCAGAAACCAAGATAGCAAAGGAAAAGTTTAGGAGTGATGGTAAGGGAAGGGTCGATAATGACAGGGGGGTTGGGATCATGGGAGGGACAGCTAGAGAAATGGAACACTTCAGTTTTGTCTCTTTCGAGAACAAAACCTAGGCAGAGTAAGTAATTTTCAACTGACTTGTAGATCTGCGACAAGAGATGGCAGTTAGTATCAAATGAGTCAGATTGGACGAGAATAAGACCATTGTCTACAAAAGAGACAATCTTGCATCTGGGATCATTGGCAAATTCATACATGAAGGGAAAGAGGGAGAGGGCAGTGAGGATGGGAGAGAGGGCGGAACCTTGGCTGACTCCTACTGATGCAGGGAATTTGGGTGACAGATTGTTGTTCCATGAATAGGTTGTATATCTGTTTTTAAGATAATCAGTAAAGAACGTGACGAGGTTGGAGTTGAAGCTGTGGCATTCGAGAATGGAACAGAGTATGGAGTGGTTGGTAGAGGGGAAAAATTGGGCGACATCAAAGGCAATGATGCTAGATTTGAGTTTATGGTGCCAACCAGAGCACACGAGATGGGTGACGTACACACCAGCATCTTCAGTTGAGCGCTGGATGATGCCGCCAAATTGAAGTGGGTGGACAAGGTTTAATTGGGCAGCCTCAAACTGCATTCTTGCGGAAATCATTTTTTCGATGAGTTTTCTGAGGGTGTTGAGGAGGACTATAGGACAGAACATTTTGGGGGTGGAATAATGCAGTTTGTTGGGTTTAGGGATGATGACAGAAGTGGAGGATTTGAAGTGTTCCAGCCATGTAGAAAATTCCATGCATTTGGATGTGAAAAGGAGGAAGTTGGATCGGAAGGTATTGTTGGCCATCAAGTGTTTGATGTGAGCCCATGAGAGGTGGTCGGGACCTGGAGCTGAGGTGTTTGCACACAGTTTGAGGGTGTCAAATAGTTCTGTGCTTGAAAAAGGGGCCACTGGTGCTCAGGTTGGGCATTAATGGAGTTGATAATGCTAGGGTCAACTTGTCGATCTGCGGCAGAGTTGTAGGAAGAGTCGAGTGCATGCCAGAGGTCATCTAGCTCATCACAACTCTTTCCATTGAAAGTGATGGATTGAGAGGGTGGGAGGTTACATTTTCCGATCCAGGACATGAGGTCCCAGGGACGACAGTTTTCTTCGGCTATGTCTTTGATTTTCTGGTCAAAGAATGTTTGCTTGGCTTGGTGGGTGGTGTGTCTGAAATAGGTCCAATTCACTTTGGTCTTGCGAGATTGGAATGTGTGTAAGGCGGCAGAGCATTGGGGTGTCCACCATGGTTTGGACTTGGCGCCAATTTTGACCTGTTTCATGTTATTGGACCATTCTTGACCAATGATTTGGGACATAGCATTAGCATAGGAGTGAACATCATCTCTGGAAGAGAAGGAGGTGGGGATGTCTCATAGGCAGAGAGTAAGAGAATAGAGGAAAGTGGCTTCTTCCTCGGAGTCTCATGGGATAATGAGTTTTTCAGTGTAGGGGAGGAAAGGAGAGGGAATGGGTAAGTTGGTGAGGAGGGGATGGTGGTCTGATTTGAACTGCCAATCGTCATGTATTGAATGGACTGGGCTTGGCTGGGTAGGGTTGTCCACCATAAAGATGAGATCTATGATGGAAGGGTGTTTGTTAGTGTCAAAAGGGATGTGTGTATACTTAAAAATGTCCGGAGTGGAGAGGGTTAGGCCTATGTCATTCATAATATCAGTTAGAAGATCACCCCGAGTGGAGTGGTGGAGGATATGATTGTCCCATTCTGGTGAATGAGAGTTAAAGTTGCCTCCTGCGCAGATAATGTTGCTAGGGAGCAAGTGGGATCAGGATTTGAGATATGTAAGGGAAGAATTGTCAGAAGGTTCAAAGTAACAATTAAGAAAAAAAGATTTTCCAGTGGGAAAAGAAAGTGAAATTAATTGAAAATCAGTTGAAGATATAATGTCTGGGTGGGAAATGGGTAAAAGGGATTTACAAGAGTTACGAATGAACGTCGCAACTCTCGGGTGATTGTCATCTGGTACGAAAATGTGCCAGTTGGGATTGTAGTTAGTGCCTTTGTACAGAACTCCTTCAGAGTTATCAGATGACAGTATATTGCAAATAGCTCAGAAAGAAGGTTCCTGAATGCATAAGATGAATATGTCCTTGAACATAGGATCATTCAAAAGGATCTCGATGGTGTCAAAAGAATGATGAACATTGAAAAATAAAATAGGAATTGAAGAGAAAGGAGCAGGGTTGTGAAGGGGTCCTTTAGACATTCACACCTCCTGAGTTGAAATTGCAGCAGTTTTTCTCTGCCTTAAGCTCTTGGAGCTTCTTGTTAATCCATTCTTGGTCAAAATGGTGATGGAAGAACAGGCATTTGTCACTGTTCATGTGATGGTCTTGAGAATCACATGATAGACAGTGGAAGGAAGTCACGTGAGGACACTCCTTAACATTGGCAGGGGTGGGGGGGTGGGGGTTGGGACCAGCTTTGCCATGACAACAGAAGCTGTCACAGCAGTGGTTTTCAGTGTGGTGGGGATCACCACAGATTGTGTACCTAGGGTTATGCACTTTGCAAAGGTGGGTCGGGTGACCCCATCTCCAGCAACGGTTACAGAGAGGACTAGCGGTCCTCATGGTCACTCCTCTGAATGTGCACACTCAGCTCTCAAAGAGGAGCATGTGGTTGATAAATTGTTTGGCCTGAGAGGCCGATTGAGAATCCCACAGATTGAAGAAAAGGATGGCCAAGTCTAAGTGGGGCAAAACACGGCTGAAGCGGGGTTTGCTGACAAGGTAGTTTATGATGTCAGTGTAAGGGGATGAGTTGATGACTTCAGCGAAGTCATCGGAGGTATGAGGGGTACCATCCTCCCTAAAGTATGGGAGGTTGGTGAGTTTGATGAAGGATTTGGACATTGGGAGGGCAGGAACGACTGCATCCTGAATGTCTGGAGAGGCAAAGGCTGACCTGTTAGAGTTGATGATACCCTTCTTAATGATGAGGAGATCCTCATCTGAGGCAACTTGGCTTGTATTCAACCAGAGAGTTTTGTCGCTCATCTTGGCTGACTCGACTTTGAGGGTACACCCCTTTTGGTAAAGGGCATTGTTACAGTTGCGGACCACCAAGTTGAGCGAGGTGATCATAATGGATTTGAATGTGTCATTGAATGGGATGACAATATTCTTGCATGATGGCCCTTGGGTAGCTTTGGGCTTTTGAGAGGGATGAGTAGAGGATGGTTTGGGGGAGGAAGGGGAGGGGGATTTGATGTCCCCAGAGTTGCGGAGGAAGTTGATGATGTCAACTGGTGACATCTGAGGGAATTGATTCTGAAGAGCTGCATATTTCATCAGCTCATCAGATTGAAGCGGGGAGGAGGATGCCTTTTTGGCATATGACACCCTCTGAGTAGAGGGAGATGGAGCAGATGACCTATAGTTGGTAGGGTGGGTGCTGTTGTTAATGGGCCCATCTATGGAGCCCTTTGCAGGTAACCCCTACCCCTTCAGGTGATGTGGAATCAACTCAAGCCAGAACCTGACTATTTTTTTTAACTGTATCAGGCTGACTGGTGTAGGATTTAGTCCTCTCAAGCCAAGGGAGCATTTTCTGACATCCCTTGCTATGGCCCATGGCTTGATCCAGGTGCTACCCTGGGGCCACTTCCTGTTACCCAGCAGCCGGTTCAGTTATGCCATCAAGGCCCAGATCCCTGTGCTTAACTGTCTGGGCTCTACACCTTGCAGGTGCTGCTACTGGATTGGTTCCCAAGGTCACCCCAGAGGTACTTGACATAGGGTCATTGGCCAGCTAACTGCCGACACCCTTGATCCAGAGATTGGGTTATGCCTACTAACTACTGGAACTATGCCGAAGCAAACTGGTGGGGGGTATCCTGTTCTGGCCAGCTTTTTCCAGCACACTTCCAGATCGGACTGTTTTTTCCCCAAAATCCCCCTCTTATAATGCCCTATTTCCAGTAATGGCCTGAGATATACCCCAGATTAAGCTCCTTTACCAAGGGAGCACCACCACCTTCAGCCAGTATATTGGACTTGGGCAAAGCACACAGCTTAGTCACACCATTACAGTGTGACATCACTACATGACTTGCTGCATGGCTGAGTAATTTACCCATGCTAGCCTGGGAGATCTCTCCCCAGACATTTGAAAGCCAGTTTAACCCCAGAGGGTACCAGTGATCAGTGTGCCCAGAACCACCTGAGACCCAAACAGGACCATACAACCATTTTGGAGTCACCCGAGATTATTGCTAAGCAACCACACTTTGCACACCAGTAGCCCCCAAAGAAATGCATCCCCAGGGGTTTGAACCTGGGACCACACAGCTGAAAGGTCTGGCAGGAATAAAGCCTACATCCAAACCCCTCGACCATATGGCTGACCATTTGCAGTGCTGCAAGATGTAATCACATGTCTTGACCATGGCTGAGCTGCATGGGCAGGAGGCCTCCTCCTGTGGGAAGAATCAGACTTTGTAAGATCTGATGCAGGTGTGCCCAAGGACACACCTAGCAAAGCATGCCAAAAGGGTGGGTGGCACTCCTCTAAGAAGTGAGAACCAGGCACCACTGGAATAATACTTGGGCTGAATGGGCTTCTTGGAAGCAGGGTCCAGGACTGGTAGGAACTGGGACCCTCTGTATTTTGGCTCTTGGAAGATGGCCCTCCAAGCATCAAGGCAAGACTGGACAGTGTTTTTCAACTGCTGGTTTAGAGACCTGATGACCTGTGTGCCTATGGCCACAGGTGGGAGGGATTTAGCATGCTCATGAGCCACCCTGTGGATCACCCAGGGGTCCCCAGGGGGGACCTCCCAGAATTGGACCTTTCTCCCTGGCTGTGACAACCATGGGGTAAGAAGGCAGATAATAGCCAGGGCATGTGACTGTCCTGATGTGGGAGAGGGGTTGACTGCTCACCTAGCTGAGGCTAGTGAGTCCGTCCAGACCAAAATAGTGTCAATGCCTCCCAGGCCAGCACCAAATGAATGGCAAAGAGTTCTGCATCAGGAGCAGTAACATCACTAACTGCTCTTCTGGTCATGCTGACAAGGGTTCCACAGTGGTACACCAGGGCAGCTGAAACTGCCTAGTAAAAGCCATGTGTGGGTTGGCTGGCATCCATCCCACAGTAGACTGTATCAGGGGATCATTCTGCCCTCCTCAGGATGCCATCCATCTGCTGTAAGTACCTCACCCAGTCCTCAATGTCCTGGGGGGCAGCATAGAACTTGATTTGGTCAGAGAACCTATTGAGTAGACAACATCCAGGCCTCACTTCATCAGCATCAGGCTCAAATCATTCACTGATCTCATCTAGTCTATCATTAGAGGTGACAAGGGGGCCACTAGTCTTCTCATGTTGTTTATCTGACATGAGAGCAATGGATCTGGGGTGGGGTAGCACCCCCATGGTGAAGTCAGACCCCAACAACACTCTGAGGGTGTGATTGGGTGAAAGGGTGTGTAACCAGAAGAAAGCCCTCTCAGCTAGCTTCTTCAGATGGAGATGGAAGGGGATGAGGCCAGCTAAGGCCTCTGCCCCTCCAGTGGGAGATGTTTGGAAGGCACTAATAATCCACAATGCAGCCTTGCACTGCATTGAGGAGAGGTTTTTCAGGAGCTGCTTGTTGTGAGCACCTGGGTAGAACCAGAGGTGGAACCCATAGGTGGCTATGGGGACCACACACACCCTGTATAGGGTCCATTTCTGATCAGAGGTCAGACCCCAGGATGAGTTACCCAATATCCCCATCACCCTGACAGTCGACAGTGACTTGGTGGAGTAAAACCTGACATGCTCCTTGAATGAGAGATGTCTGTCAAAGTAGAACCTGAGATACCTCCAATAGGTCTTGGGCCAGAGGGGAGAGTTACCTGTGAAAGGGGCAAAGCCCAGATCTATTGGGGGGTTGTCATCTCCCAGCTTACAGGAGAAGTGGAACAGCTCTGATTTGGAATGTTCCAGCACCAGGGCAAAGGCCATGGATAGCCTGAAAATTATCACATACACACCTTGCAGCACTTGCAGATTATCTTCCCAGGTCTTTGCCTGTGAGATCAGTGTTCCATTGTCCACATAGGAGAGGAGGGTGATGCACAGAGGCATGGCCTCTCTGTCAAATAGCTTCATCAGAGGGGCCAAGTACAAGGCAGACAGCACTGGGGACAAGGCTGAACCCTGCCCTACACTGACATCTGTGTCCATGGGATCCAAGGAGAAGTGCCCCCACAGATAAGAGGTGGCACACCTCATGAGGTAAGAGGCAAAGAACTGTCCCACATTAGGGAGGAATCCCTGCTTTGCAAGAATAGCTATGAGCATGTCATGGTTAAGTGACAGAAAGAACTGTGTGATGTTGAAAGTGATCACACTGGTCTTGAACCCCTTAGCCCACCCGCTTCTCATGACATGGGTAAGGAACAGCCTGGCATCCTCCATGGAGTGCTGCCATAAAATCTGCTCATTCTGAGATCCTGGTCTGCCTGGTAGTTGGGTTATAGAACTTCCAGCCCTTGTAGCCAGTAGGATAACTGATAAAAATGCATTTTTTGAAGTGAGGCTGCAAAGAAGTCCTTTTATCTCATTGTATATGCATATAGGCAGTGCATCCCCACACTCTGAGATGAGAAACATCCAGTTTTTACTGATAGAATGCTTCAAAGGGTGTAGTGCCTGGTAGGGACAAAGTAGGGAGTCTATTCCACACATGGATCATGGAGGTAAGGCATTCTCCCCAAAAAGAGGCTGGTAAACCAGGCTTGGAGAGCATGGCTGTGATTCTTTCACCCATAGTCCTATTAGCTCTCTCAGCTAGACCATTCTGCTGAGGCCTGTTTTGCACAGAATGCCTTCTTTCGATGCCAGACTGCTCTGTAAACCTCAGGAACACTTTAGATATGTACTCTCTGCCTTTATCATTCTGTAGAGTGCAAATTTTGACCCCCAGTTGGTTTTCAGCCCAGGATTTGTAGGTTTTGAATGCTTCAAAGGCTTCTGACTTGGCTCTGAGGAGGTAGGTGGCTCAGAAATGTGTAGAATCATCTACAAACATGATCCAGTACTTGTAGCCTTGATGGGTAGCTGCTGGGAGCAGTCCATGAAGGTCTGAATGCACCAACTCAAGTGGAGAGCAATTGTGGTTAGAGGAGGAGGGAAAAGGATGGGCATGCATCTTTCCTGCAAGGCAGGGTTCATAGATGGAGTCAGGGGATGCTTCAGACTCAAGTTTGAGGCCTGTAACAAGGTCCTGAGTGATTATCTTCTTCACATCAGCATAATTGTGGTGTGCAAAGCATCTATGCCACAAGGAGAGGTCTACAGGCAAGGTGGAGATGTAAAAAGCATTCTCAGAGGGGATAGTGTTGCCATCTAGCAAAGCAGAGTTTGTAAAGCGAATTGTAGCCTTGAAAAGCATCTTTCCACCACAGGAGAAGGTCATAGAGGTTGAATCAATAATGATATTGAAGCCAGAGTGTTGGGTGAGATATAAACATGCTAAAAGGTTACTCCAGAGTACTGGGATGTGTAAAACCCTTGAAAACTTGACTTCCCTCACCTCTCTATCCTCTAGAACTGGTTGAAACACAACTGAGCCCACTCTGACTGAGAAAACAACTGAATTATCAGCTAAGTGAATGGGAATGTGAGCTGGGGTGTATTTCTTGAACCAGTGATGATGTGGGGTCATATGAGAAGTGGCCCCTGTGTCTGCAAGCCAGTCAAAGTCAGCATCAAGCTGGAGAGGTGGAGAGGAAGAGGGTGATGAAGAACTTGCATTTCCAGTGAATTCTTCAGCCTGGGAGGTGCCATCCGCAGAGGGAGAGGAGGAGGCATTGTCAGGAGTGTCCTGAGCATGATTGGCATGATTCTGATGATGTTTGGATGAGTTCTTGCCTCTTTCTTGACCCAGTTGCTAAACTGCCTCTAATGCCCAACACTTCTCTCTTGTATAACCAGGCTTGCCACAAAAATTGCATTTTCTGGATGAAGAAGAGGGCTGAGCACATGCAGAAAAGGCTGTAGAGGAGGAGGGAAGGTCCTGGGTGCATCTGTGGCATTGAATTTCCTCAGTGACAAAGGCCTGGTACACAGAAGCCTTGTCAAGTTTGTTAAGGAGGAGGAGTGAGGAGGTGAAGGAGGAGTATTCCTCAGCTGGTAGGGCTTGGATTAGGGCCATGGAAGCAAGTTCTTCATCCAATTTGTCAAGGGTAAAGCCTTTTTTTTTTTTTTGACAATTTATATACCAGTGCTTGGATGCAGTCTGGTTGTAACATACAACAGGTGTAGCTACTCTATGTAAGATGATGACAAGGATAAGCTCCCCATGGGCTGATGTTCACTTGCCTCCTGAGGGCTACCAAGTACAGGAAGAGGGCAGTGTGTAAGCACCACCAGACAAGCTACTCCCCAGTCCAGTCCCCCTGCCTGCCTCCCAAGGCCTGTGGAAGCCAATCCCCAAGGGGACCTGTAACCAGAACAATGGGTCAATTCCCAGTTAACTACTACTAGCAAAAGCTGGCAGACACCAAGGGCAGCAGTCAGATAGGCATTAATTCACTGTAAAGGACTCAAGGACTAGACCCAGGGTCCATAACCAGACTGGGTTTGGCAGTTATCCAATGCCCAAGGGATTGGTCCTGAAGGTGAATGCTAAGGTGTTCTTCTTCAGGAAATCAATCAGGTTGCCCAGGTAAATGGGCCCCTTGATGTGGTGCTTGAAGCACCTGCAGTACTGCAAGATATGATCACGTGTCTTGACCCTAGCCAAGCCACATGGACAGGAGGCCTCCTCCTGTGGGAAGAACCAGATCTTGTAGGATCTGATGGGGGTGTGTCCAAGGACACACCTAGCAAAGTGTGCCAAGAGAGTGGGTGGCACTCCCCTGAGAAGTGAGAACCAAGCACCACCAGAGTGGTACCTGGGCTGAATGGGCTTCTTGGAAGCTGGGTCCAGGACCTGTAGGAACTGGGACCCTCTGTATTCCAGCTCCTGGAAGACAGCCCTCCAAGCATTGATGCAAGACTGAACAGTGTTTTTCAACTGCTGATTCAGAGATCTGATGACCTGTGTGCCTATGGCCACAGGTGGAAGGGATTTGGCATGCTCATGAGCTGCCCCATGGATCTCCCAGGGATCCCCAGAGGGGACTTCCCAGAATTGGACCTTTCTCCCTGGCTGCAACAACCATGGGGTGAGAAGGCAAATAATAGCCAGGGCATGTGACTGCCCTGACATGGGAGAAGGGTTGACCACTCACCTAGCTGAGGCTAGTGAGTCTGTCCAGATTAGGATAGTGTTGACACCCCCCAGGCTAACAGCCTGGGCCAGTGCCAAACAAATGGCTCAAAGAGTTCTGCATCAGAGGCAGTGATGTTGCCACCCACTCTCCTTGTTGCATTGATAAGGTTTCCACAGTGATACACCAAGGCAGCTGAGACTGCCTGGTAGAAGCTGTGTGTGGGATGACTTGCATCTGTCCCACAGTAGGCTGTGTCAGGGGATTGTTCCACTCTTCTCAGGATGCCATCCATCTGCTGTAGGTGCCTCACCTGGTCCTCAACATCCTGGGGGGAGGCACAGAATTCAATCTGATCAAAGAACCTATTGAGAAGACAATATCTGGGCCTTGCTTCATCAGCATCAGGCTCAAACCATTTACTGATTTCATCTAGTCTGTCATTAGATGCAACAAGAGGGCCACCAGTCTTCTCATGCTGCTTAGCTGACATGAGAGCGATAGATCTGGGGTGGGGAGGCACCCCCATGGCATAATCAGGCCCCATCAATGTCCTGAGGGCATAATTGGGTGAGAGGGTATGTAGTCAGAAAAAGGCCCTTTCAGCCAACTTCTTCAAATGCAAATGGAATGGGATGAGGCCAGCTAGGGCCTCTGCCCCTCCAGTGGGGGACATCTGGAAGGCTCTGATAATCCACAATGCCACCTTATGCTGCATTGAGGAGAGGCTCTTCAGGAGCACCTTGTTGCAAGTACCTAGATAGAACCAGAGGCAGAACCCATAGGTTGCTATGGGGACTACACATACTCTGTAAAGGGTCTGCTTCTGATCAGAAGTCAGACTCCATGACAAATTGCCCAACATCCCCATCACCCTGACAGTTGATAGTGATTTAGTGGAATAAAACCTGACATGCTCCCTAAATGAGAGACATCAGTCAAAGTAAAACCTGAGATACCTCCAATAGGTCTTGGGTCAGAGGGGAAAGTTACCAGTGAAGGGGGCAAAGCCCAGATCTATCAGGGGGTTATCATCTCCCAGCTTGTGGGAGAAGTGGAATAGCTCTGATTTGGAATGCTCCAAAACCAAAGTAGAGGCCACAAAAAGCCTAAAAATAATGGCATACATGCCTTGCAGTGCCTGCAGATTATCATCCCAGGCTTTTGCTTGGGCAATCAATGTCCCATCATCCACATATGAGAGGAGGGTGACACACAGGGGTGTGGCCTCCCTGTTGAAAAGTTTCATCAGGGGGGCCAAATACAAGACAGACAACACCAGGGACAAGGCTGATCCCTGTCCCACACCAACATCTGTGTCCATGGGATCCAAGGAGAAGTGCCCCCAAAGATAGGAGGTGGCACACCCCACAAGATAGGAAGCAAAGAACCATCCCACATTGGGAGGGAATCCCTGCTTCACAAGAATAGCCATAAGCATGTCATGGTTAAGTGATGGAAAGAATTGTGTGATGTCAAAGGCAATCACACTAGTCTTGAGACCCTTAGCCCACCCACCTCTCACAATATGGGTAAGGAACAGCCTAGCATCCTCTGTGGAGTGTTGCTGAATGCTGCCAAGCTGATTAGGGTGAAAGACCCTGAATTTTACAGAGTCAAACTGGAGACACTTTGACAGCATCTTCTCTATAAGCTTATCCAGGGTATCCAACAGCACTATGGGTCTGAATGCCTTGGGAGTGGAATACGAGGGTTTCCTGGGTTTAGGGATAAAACTGAGACTGATTCCTTGAAGTGTCTAGGCCAATGTCTGACTTGAAGGCAGGCATTGGCCAAGATGAGGAACACACTGCTACAATCTTCATTCACAACAATGTTCTTCAGGTGGGACTATGTGACATGGTCTGGGCCTGGGGCAGATGCAGAAGAGCAGGCCAATAGTGCCTCAGCTAGCTCCAAGGGGGAGAAGGGGACCCACTCCTGTTCAGGAAGAGAAGGCAGGGGGTCCAAGACTGATACATCAGGCCTTCTGTCTGATGCAGCATTGTACATTCTGTAGAGTGCACCCCACAGGTCTTTAAGATCATGACATGGCTTGCCATTGTGAGAAATAGCCTTGACAGCCAGGACTTTGTGCTGTTTGACCCATTCCATCAGGTCCCATGGGTGCTTGTTTGTTGTGGCAATCTCTGTGATCTTCTCATCAAAGAATGCCCACTTGGCTGCCTTAACAGCATGCCTAAATTCAGCCCAGTCTTCCTGGGACCTAGAGGTCTGGTGATGATTGAGCATAGCTTGACAGGCCCTATTCCACCATGGTTTGGAGCATGAGACAATGTTGACCTCCTTGGCACAGGAGTCCCATGCCCTAGAAAAGACATCAGCAATGGCAGATGCCATCTCCTCAACCTGGTCAGAGTTTTGAGGATCCCTGCTTGCTAGTGCAGAGATACCCTCAGAGCACATGAGGAGGAAGTCTTCTTCCTCCTCCGAATCCCTAGGCAAGGCCCTATGGGTTCCCCCCAGCATTACTCTACCAATGGGAAGTTGCACAATAAGAGGCACATGATCTGACAGACCCCACATGGAGGGCACTATCCTGTACCAGACCATGAGAGCCTCTTGGACTGAAACAAACATCAGATTGATCACTGAGGGGCAATCTGAAGTGTTGAATGGGAACCTGGTGGGGCCTTGGACTAGCAGTCAGGCTAGATCCAATCTGAGATCAGCTGTTGTATCCAACAGTGACTGTGACCAAAAGTGGTGGTGGGGGTAGCCCTCCTCCCAAATGTTGCACCAGGGAGGTTCCTGGAGAAAGACAATATCATAATCTATTTTACAAGATTCAAGTAGTGAGTCCACAAGAATGTAGCTACAGTTAACATTCTGTGAATAGATATGGATGTCTGACACCACTTTTATTAAGACTGAAAGGGACACCAGGTGTCAGGGTAGGAAGGGCTGCGGGGTATACAGTCACACACCTCTGAGTATTTCTTTCTGATCCAATCACCATCGAACCAGTGGGACCAAAATGGACACTTGCAGGAATCAGCAGCATGTTTGCCCTTACAATTAGGGCAGGTAAAAGATCCTCCATGAGGACAGGGGTGATCTGCCCTCATGGGAGGAATTGGTGGGTTAGCCTTGGGGTTGCCTTTGCACAGCCCACAGAGAAGATGGTGGTTCTCACACTTGTGAGGACCCAAACAAGTAGGGCAGGTGTGACCTTCACACCTGCACACTGTTGTGGGGTGGCCCCACCTCCAACATTGTTGGCAGAGGGAGACACCCAGGTTGGCCTTCACCACAAGGATGTGACAGGACTGGCCAAAGATTTGAATGGTTCTGTTGATCAGAGCCCTGGCCTTGGTTCCCTTTTGGGAGTCCCAGATTTTGAACCAAGTGGTACACCTGTCAGAAGCCAGAGAGTTCCACCTGACCCTGATGCAATCAGTGATTATGAACAAATCTGCATAAGGTGATTGCCTCATTGCAGTGATGACATCATCAGGCTTGGTGTTGTCATGCCCTTGACATAAGAAGGGAACCCTGATAATCTTGAGATAAGATTTTGAGTGAGGGAGGTCAATGTCTCCCTGGGAACCAGGGCTGAAGACTGATGGGAGGCAGCATCAGATGACTTTGAGGTTGTCCTCTGTCACAATGACATTGGTGGCCACAATGAAACTACTGAAGCCTGGCTGGATGGATTCACCCTGAAGCTTAGACCTTGCAGCAATGAGTGCAGTGTTGATGGCATTGAGGAGGTCATTGGGCATTACTAATAGAGCAGCAACATCCACTGAGATGATAACCTGGCACCTGGTGGGGCCAGAGGTAGTCATTAAGGGCTTGTGAGTCCCTGACTTGACATTGCTTCTTGACCTGATACCACTACCTTCCTATTTTGGAACAACCTCTGCTCATTGTCTTATCCATCTCCAAAGCCCTGTTGGTCACCTGATCTTATATCGGGCATGGTATCTATCAACTACATGTCATATCCTTCTGATTCATTGAGAGGTCAGGGTAGCACTTGCCTGGGGGGTTCTCCCCCAGGTTGCTGCTTTGCCTCAGCAGATGCCTCAGGTGTGCAGACACCCTCCATTGACTGGGGTGAGGAATCCTTCACCCCCCCTTTACCCAGCACTGCCACTAGGGAGCATTACACCTCTCTGACCCCCTCCCAGGACCACCAACTCAGTGAGCTCACCCCAAGAGGAGCTCATTCTCACTCTATGCCTGGTCACTCTCACCAGGCATCCCCCACCCCAGGCCCATCCTCACAGATGGACATAGGCAAAGTCCTGGCTACTGTTCCATTAGAGCTGCTAGGCACCTTGTCAGGTGCTGATGAGGATGCAGGAGCCATAGCTGAATCCCTCAAGATGACCAGGGGCTGGATCCTTGAGCATGCCTCCACTCCTATCCAGAGTGGAAACCTCTACAAGATAGCCAGGGCAACTGCCTCCTTGGTGACTGCTCTCAGAGATGCTGGCTGGTTTCCGGTCAGCTTACACAAAGGCATGACCACTACACTGGCTAATGCCCTCATTGACACTGTTGGCCCTCCCCCAAGGCAGCCCCCCCCTCACCCCATGTCATCCCTGCCCCCTATGGACACAGAAGGCCCAGACTTGCCAGCAGCCCAACAGCCCCAGCCAATCAACACCCACCCTTCTGCTTTGGATGGTGGGAACAGATCCAGGGAAGGGCCACATCCACTCCCAGTTCCACTGAGGTGGAACCCACCCAGAGGTCCCCCCCCTCCAGTTAACATGGCTACTAGGCCAGACAATTATGCCCAGGCTGTGATAGCCCCACCAGCCTCTGTGCAGGTAACAATGACTAATCTGGTCAACTTAGCCAGGGCATTTCCTACCCTCCCCCCTCAGAAACTTGTCCAGCTTGAGAAGCAAGCTACTGAGGGCAGACCTCTCAAGTCAGGGACTTGTAAGCCCTTGATGACTACCTCTGGCCCCACAAGGTGCCAAGTCATCATCTCAGTGGACATTGCTGCTATATCAGTGATGCCCAATGACCTTCTCAATGCAGTCAACACTGCTCTCATTGCCATGAGGTCCAAACTTCGGGGTGAGTCTATAAGGCCTGGCTTCAGTGGATTCATTGTGACCACCAACATCATTGCAATGGAGGACAACCTCAAAGTCATCCAACACCACCTCCCTTCAGTCTTCGGCCCCAGTTCCTGGGGAGATGTTGACCTCCCTCACTCAAAATCTTATCTCAAGATTATTGGGGTTCCTTTCCTGCACCAAGGGCATGACAATACTAAGCCTGATGACATCCTTACTGCCATGAGGCAATCACCTTACACAGATTTGTTCACAATTGCTGATCAAATCAGGGTCAGGTGGAACTCCCCAGCTTCAGACAGGTATACCATGTGGTTCAAAATCTGGGATTCCCAAAAGGGAACCAAGGTGAGGGCCCTGATCAACAGGACCATCCAAATATTTGGCCAGTCCTGTCACATCCTCATGGCAAAGGCCAATCCAGGCATTCCCCTCTGCCAATGGTGCTGGAGGTGGGGCCACCCCACAACAGTGTGCAGGCATGAAGGTCACACCTGCCCCACTTGCTCAGGTCCTCACAAGCATGAGAACCATCATCTTCTATGTGGGCTGTGCAAGGGAAACCCCAAGGCCAACCCACCAATTCCCCCTACAAGGGCAGATCATCCCTGCCCACATGGAGATTCCTTCTTTTTTTTTTTTTAATTCTGAGTTTATTGCACTAGTCTAGCTAATACAAACAGGTGCACAATAGCAGTCCCAATACCAAAACTAAGAGAAAGAAATATGGATGAGAGGGGAGTATAGAAAGGAAAAATTTGTCCTAACTAGAGACAGTGAGACAAAAGGAAAGGGAAAAGCTAACTTAATGAGATGATGAGATAAACTGAGGAAAAAGAACTTGAGAAGAAGAAGGGAAGGGAGTGGGGAAGCTGTCTACAAGGCAAGGTGGAGGGAAGAGATAGTAGGGAGATAAAGAGGGGAAAAGAAAAAGCCCTTTAGTGGACATCCGGGACTCTGTTAGCAGTGATGCACTCTCTCTGTGAAAGGTGGCAGGTGGTGAACTCCTCCTGGGTAAGGGGTCCTTGGATCTGGTCTGTGAAAGAGAACACAGAGGGGTTGTGTTCGAGGAAGTTGATGAGCCAGTAGAATCCATTTCTGGATCCTACTGGGTAATGGAAGCATTCACACTGGTCAATGATGTAGTTGTGTGTTTCTAATTGAGCACCACAGGGGCACAAGGTGATGTGGTGTCTGGGGAAGAAGCACTGACAAAAAGTGCCAATGGGTGTGTGATTGGTGACACAATGGGTAAAGCACATGCAGAGCTGGGCGTTACATCCAAGGGGTGAATTGACCCAAGTACCCCCTTTGGCATATTTGGGGGTGAGGGGTTTTTCGGCACTGTTGACAAGGGTGAGCCATGAGTGACTGTGGTAGGTGGGGTTGTTCATGAGGGAGTGCCATTTGTTGAGGCACTTTTGAGTGTAATGGTTGCGAACAAACCCGAGTGAGGTGCAGATAGGCTGGCAACAGTTGTTTGGTAGCCAGAGGGACTTGGCCAGTAGGTGTGCTTGTTGGTGAATGGACCAGGAAGCTGAGGAAGGGATAGACCAGAAGTGGACATGGTTGAGGGGGGAGGAGGAGAGCCAGGTGCATAGGAGAGGAGCAACTGTGATGGAGTCTTGGTGTGTACTGTGGGGGCTGTAGGAAAATAAATGTTTAGTGGAAGAGATTGAGTCTGTGAAAACTACAATAGAGGAGACATTGAGAGAAGAAGCTAGAGAGATAGACGAAAAGAGACCAAGTCAAAGAGCATATGATTCAGAGTCAGAGGAAGTAACCTCACTGCAAGGGTGAACAGCAGAAGAAAGAATGTTTGAAGAGGAGGAACTGAAGACAATGAAAGCAGAGGAAGCAGATAGGGAGGGGTTGGAAGGAACTGAGCCATCCATAGCTACAACTAATGATACAGGAGAAGAAAAGGAAAGATCCCAAGCTCAGGAGGTGTTGGTGATATGGAGTGCCATGGTGCCTTCTTTCGAAGGGTCAGGGCACTCGATGAATTTAATTTGATCATCAAACAAGTCCAGCAGGCACTAACCAGGTTTGGCATTGGGGTGGAGACACTGGAACCAGTCTGTGACCAGTTGGGTGTCTGAGACAAAATTGGGTGCTGTTGAGCACTGTTTGGTATGGCAGGCATCTAGAGGATCAATGTCCCACATTAAGAGTTTGAGGGGGTGGGAGGAAGGGAGGGTGTAGAAGTGGAGGGAGCTCCTTTTGGCAAGCTTGAAGAGGTGAAGTTGAATGGGGATGAGGCCAGCTATGGCCTCAGCCCCTCCAGTGGGTGTGGTGCAGAATGTGCCAGTGATCCAGAGGGCAGCTTGTTGTTGCATGTATTGAAGGGACTTGATGAGTCTGCAGTATCTGGCATTGCAGTTGAACCAGAGACAGTATCCATATGTAGCTATGGGAACCACACAGGATTGGTAGAGAAGTCTCTTGTGGATTGGGGAGAGGCCATGAACAGAGTTGCTGAGCATGCACATGCAGCGGACAGTGGAAAGTGCCTTGGTGGAGTAGAACCAGATGTGTTCCTTGAAGGTAAGGCTTCTGTCAAACCAAAAGCTGAGGTAATGAAGGAAGGGTTTGGGAGTGATGGTGAGGGAGGGGTTGATGGTGACAGGGGGATTAGGGTCACATGAGGGGCAGCTGGAAAAGTGGAAAGCCTCAGTCTTGTCTCTTTCAAGGACAAAACCAAGGCAGAGGAGGAATTCTTCAACAGATTTATAAGCCTGTACAAGAAGATGGCAGTTAGTATCAAAAGAATTTGATTGTACTAGAATAAGACTGCCATCAATGAAGGAGATGATCTTGCATCTGGGATCATTAGAGAATTTATACATAAAAGGGGAAAGGGAGAGGGCAGTGAGGATGGGGGAAAGGGTGGAGCCTTGGCCGACTCCTACTGACACTGGAAACTTGGGTGAGAGCTTGTTGTTCCAGGAATATGTGGTGTACCTATTTTTGAGGTAGTCAGTAAAGAAGGCAACTAGGTTACCATTGAAGCCTTGTCATTTGAGAGTGGCACTTAGGACAGAGTGATTAGTGGAAGGGAAAAATTAGGCAACATCAAATGCAATGGTGCTAGTTTTGAGTTTGTGGCACCAACTGGAGCACACAGTATGGGTGACGTATACCCCCATGTCTTCTGTAGAGCACTGGATGATACCACTGAATTGGAGAGGGTGGACAAGGTTTAATTGAGCAGCCTTGAACTGCATTCTGGAAGAGATCATCTTCTCAATGAGTTTGCCTAGCATGTTGAGGAGGACGATAGGACGGAACATTTTGGGTGTGGTGTAGTGGGGTTTGTTGGGTTTGGGAATGATGACAGAGGTGGATGTTTTGAAGTGTTCCAGCCATGTCAAAAATTCAATGCATTTGGAGGTGAAGAGAAGGAAGTTTGTGCAGAGGGTGTCATTGGCCATGAGATGCTTGATGTGAGTCCAGGAGAGGTGGTCAGGGCCTGGTGCTGAGGTGTTGGCACATGGTTTGAGGGCATCAGAGAGTTTGGTGCTTGTGAATGGGGGCCACTGGCACTCTAGTTGGGTGTCAAGAGACTCGATGGTGCTAAGGTCAACAGGGTGATCTGCAGCAGAGTTGTAGGAAGAGTCGAGAGCATGCCAGAGGTCATCTAGCTCATCACAACTCTTCCTGTTGAACATGATGGATTGGGAGGGGGGGAGATTTCACTTTCCAATCCACGACATGAGGTCCCAAGGGCAACGGTTTTCTTCAGCAATGTCCTTGATTTTCTGGTCAAAAAACACCTTTTTCACTTGGCAAGTGGTGTGTCTAAAATTAGCCCAGTTCACTTTGGATTTGTGAGATTGGAAGGACCATAGGGCAGATGAGCACTGTGGTGTCCACCACAGCTTGGATCTGGCACAGATTTTGACCTGTTTGGCATTGTTGAGCCATTCTTGTGATATGACTTGGGACATCACATCAGTGTATGCATGGATGTCATCACTGGATAAGAATATGGGTGGGATATTTTGAAGTTGAAGCACGAGAGAGTATAGGAATGTGGCTTCTTCTTCAGAGTCACATAGGATGGAGAGCTTCTTGGTGAAAGGGAGGAAGGGGGAAGGGATGGGGAGGTGGGTGAGGAGGGGGTGGTGGTTGGATTTGAACTGCCAGTTGTCATGAACTATGTGGATTGGGCTCAGTTGTAAAGGGTTATCTATCATGAAAATGAGGTCAATGACAGACGGGTGCTTGTTTGAGTCAAAAGGAATGTGAGTATACTTATATGTCTCCAGTGTGGAGAGAGTGAGACCTAGAGAATTCATAATGTCTGTGAATAGGTCACCACAGACAGAATGATGAAGAATATGATCATCCCATTCCGGGGAATGAGAGTTGAAGTCTCCCCCTGCACATACAATGTTCTTCAGGAGGAGGTGAGAGTGTGATTTGAGGTAGGAAATTGAAGAGTCATCAGACAGGTCTAAATAACAATTGAGAAAATAAAGTTTCTTGGGGAAAGAAAGTGAGATAAGTTGAAAATCAGGTGAAGAAATAAAGTTCAGATGGGAAGTGGGTAGAAGAGAATTACAAGATTTGTGAATAAAAGTGGCAGTTCTTGGGTGATTGCTGTCAGGGATGAACAGGTTCCAATCAGGGTTATAATTGGTTCCTTTATATGGATCTCCTTCAGAGTTTTCCATGGACAGGATATTTCTGATGACATGAAAAGGTGGTTCTTGGATACATAAAATGAGGATGTCTTTGAAAGTGGGGTCATTCAAAAGGATCTCAATGGTGTGAAAGGAATGGTGAACATTGAAAAATAAAATAGGGATGTTTGAAAAGGGAGCGGAGTTGTGAAGAGGTCCTTTAGACATTCACAGCTCCAGAGTTGAAATTGCAGCAGTTTTTCTCTGCTTTAAGCTCTTGGAGCTTTTTGGTGATCCATTCTCGGTTGAAGCAGTGATGGAAGAATGGGCATTTGTCGCTGTTCACATGATGGTCCTTGGAGTCACATGACAGACAATTGAAGGAAGTCATGTAGGGACATTCCTTGATATTGGCAGGGGTGGGGGAGCAGGGGTTAGGTCCAGTTTTGCCATGGCAGCAGAAGCCATTGCAGCAGTGGTTCTCAGTGTGATGAGGGTCGCCACAAATGGTGCACCTTGGGTTGTGAGCCTTGCAAAGGTGGGTCAGGTGACCCCATCTCCAGCAACAGTTACAGAGCGGGCTGGCTGTCCTCATGGTGGCCCCCTGGAACATGCACACTCAATTCTTGAAGAGAAGGGTACAATTGATGAAGAGTTTCACTCTGGAAGCAGATTGTGAGTCCCAGAGGTCAAAGAAGAGACAGGCTGAGTCGGAGTGGGGGGAGACTCTGCTGAAGTGAGGTTTGCTGATTAGGTAGTTGATAAGATCAGCATACAGTGAAGAGTTGATGACTTTAGTGAAATCATCGGTGGTGTGAGGAGAACCATCTTCCCTGAAGTAGGGGAGATTGGTGAGTTTAATAAAGGACTTGGACATCGGGAGTGCAGGGACAACAGCATCCCAGATGTCAGGGGAGGCAAATGCCAACCTATTGGAGTCAGTTATGCCCTTTTTGATGAGAAGTAATTCCTCATCTGTAGTGACTTGGCTCATATTGAGCCAGAGAGTTTTGTTGGATGCTTTGGCTGACTCTACCCTAAGATTGTGTCCCTTTTGGTAAAGGACATTATTGCAGTTGTGGATCACTAACTCAAGTGAGGTGATCATGATAGGTTTAAAAACATTGTTGAATGGGACAATGACATTCTTGCATGATGGGCCTTGGGTGGCCTTGGGTTTGTTGGGGGAGCGAGGGGGAAATGGTTTGGGAGAGGAGGCAGGTGATTTGATGTCCCCCAAAGAGCAGAGGAAGTTGATGATGTTGACCGGCAACATCTGAGGGAATTGATTTTGGAGAGCCGCATATTTCATCAGCTCTTCTGCTTGTAAGAGTGAGGGGGAGGGGGATGCTGCTTTAGCATATGAG